>PVLD010003363.1:0-144214 GCA_004027595.1 Dinomys branickii | reverse complement strand
TGGGACTTTCCCACGTCTCGCCCTGGCAGCCTGGTCCGCCCTACCACATCTCCCCCGGCATCTCAGAGAAATACGCCCAGTTTAAACTTCCCAGCCGAGGTCCCGGCATTCACGCTCGCCAAGTCTGTCTCGAGCTGGTGGTGTTTATCAAGGAGGCTCGCTCCCTTGCTGCTCACCTGGTCGCCATCTTCCCCGGATCTCCCGCATGCTTCACTTTTGGATATGTATCACTTTAAAGACATTTTTGTCTATTATATATAAAATGATTCAATTTAAAATGTGTAAATATATAATTGGCTTAAGTTTATAAATTTAAGTAAAAATTTTATTTAACCTCTACAGTAATTACAGTAAGTTTCTGAAGTATTAAAATGTGTAAGAACTTAAGTCACATTTTTAGGTCTAATTTATTAGAGGCATTTTAAATATTCTGTAAAATTTTGCTTTGAAATCATACATATAAAGTATCTAAATAAGAAATCAAATATATTTAATTTATAAATTTAGTTTAAAATGTTTAAAGGAGTTTAATTAAGTTGGTTCGTAAATGGAACTAAACATTAATCAAAGTCCTCATAAAGTGATTGCTAAATTTCCAAGATTTATAAATACAAGATTATAGAAGAACTAAGCTTATAAATTTTTAAGTCTAATAATTCAGATATGTTTTAACTCTAGTGAGCCTTGAATAATCTTTTATGCACATCAAATCTGTCCTTGAAAATGTTAATACTGATAAACTACATTGACAAAGCAAAACAGGTAAGCATGAAATTACTGTGAATGGTGAAGACCACCTCCAATTGCTATGTACCAAAAAAAGTCTTCAAGCACTCTCAACCTCAGGCAAGTTTCACAGTAAAGGCCACATATTCAGGCCTGCAGTCATTTCCATGTGGTCTGTGCCCCCGTTGCTACATGTACTAGCTCTGAAACTCTGGCCAATTGCTAAACTATGTAGGATTCATTTTCCTTATTTGAAAAATGAAAATATTAATAGCTCATACATATTGCTGAGAGACTTGAATAAAGTAATGCTTATAACATGCTCCAAAAATTACCCGGCACCAAAATAAAAGTCAAACAAATGTTAATTAATACAATTAAGGATGAAGAAAGTACAGTAATTAAATATATAAGAGAGCATGATTTGTCAAGAGTATGTTCCTCATGTTAGTATTTTCTGACAAAAATTCCTGTGTATTCATCCCAAAGTAATTGTCATTTTAAGTGCACTCCAAAGTTTTGTGCCTTTTTTAGTTCAGCCCTTTCCTAACTGTACTATTATAAAATGAAACAAGAAAAGAGTAAGATTTCAATACTACAGTTATACATTTTAGAATTTTTAATATTGCACTGCTTTAAAACTAGAAAAATAGAAGCCATATATTTAAAACAAAAACTGATGTGTTGACTTAATGAATATAAACGTATGAAAGTTTATTATTCAGCTATCACATGTCTAATTAAACACTGCTGTTACCTAGTATCTTGAGAGAGTATTTTGCAATATTGCTAACCTAGGAAAAGATCAAAATTCAAAATACAGTCTCTACTGAAAGCATAAAACATTAAGTTGAAAAATTATACGTCAAATCCTCCTATGTCAGGGATAATCAGTATACATAGCCCCACTTTAAACTGATAAAAAAGAAGACACTTTGATGTTCCATCACTGTATTGTAGAAAGTAACACAGTGAAACTTCCAAACATAGATGGCAAAAGAGACTGTTTCTTCTTCTGTAGTCTCTAGGCAATGATTTACCTTGAGGGAAGCCGGTTACCACATCATAAGGACACTTGAGTAGTCCTAAGAAGAAATCCATATGTCAAACATGAAGGAAACCTACCAAAGGATTAATATTTAAATTGTCCTTTATACTATACTGGAAAGATGGTGTGCCTCTGGGAGATGCAGTCCCAGCAAGGTGAAAAGTCATATGGAGACTTTCCTGATGAGTCTGTGGTCAAATGGGGGCTTGGGCTCATCTTTCCAGTTTTCTGCCCCTCCGCTGATATCCTCCTGAAGTGCAGATTGTGAGGCTTGAGAGAGATGTTTGTACCTTTAAATATATTTGGGATAACACAAACAAGCACAGAGAACCCTCACTGTTCATTCTCTTACATCCACAGCCCTTTCTGTCGCGGTGGTGGGACCAAGTGTGAAGGTGCAGCAAGCATCACTTTGGTGACAGAGTGATGAATCAGAATATTACTCCATTTCGATGGGGAAGTGTTGCTTCTTGACAGGCTTTTCCTAGCAAAGCACATAACCTGGCTTAGTTGTTGCATATTTCTATCTTATCTCTGCCTTGACAAAATTAGAGTCCTCAAGTCATCAAAATGCACCAATGAGAACTATCCAAATGTCAGCATCTTTGCATTTCTTAAGTGAAAAATTTGTTTTGAAGAAGGTAGAAGGAATGAATCATCAACCTTGATCATCTTTTGAGCCAACTGTCTCATTCCTGGAAGAAGCCACTAAAATGAGAGGAAAAACATAAATAAAAAGAATAGACACAATTTCTTATTCCACTGTAGTACGTTTCTCCAAATGTGGTATCCCTACCAATAAACACACCTTTAATGAAATTTTGTAATTTATTTTTTCTAAGAAGATAGAGAAAAGTCTGCTCCATTTTTTGTTTTCAATTAGTTCACCAGCACAAACACAGGCTCTTCTCAGGCTTTCTCTGACAGTGTCATATATGATTCAAATGGCCATCGCTTCCTTCTTTCTGATCTGCTTAATTTCCACCAAGACATTTAAGGGCAGTATGTGCCCTTTTACAGAGGCAACAGCTGGAATACAAAGAGCCCGACTGGTTCATTCATAGCAGTTCAGTGACATGGATAAGACTCTGTGTTAGATCCTCTCTTTGTCTAAACTCTGTACTTTCTTCTCCTTTGCATCCACCCCCATACTCCTGCTTCTTTAGCTGCCATTGGCTGCCTTGCTTCACAAGAACACATCAGCCCGTCTTCCTCCCTGAACACTGCTCCCAAAGCTTAAAATGGAAAAGCAAACACATCAGAATTAGTGATTCAAATAAATGTGGAGCTATGGCACCAATTATTGGCAACCTGCCCACACCTTTGAGATGTGAGTGATTATTCAACCTACACCCATGACCTAAGAGAGGGGCTCTTGGGAATCTGGTGACTCATTCCATGACAAGTCTGGGCAAATAGAAAGGCCCAGGAGGCGCCTGCATATAATAATCAGGAGGTATTGACTTCTGCCGAGGTCAGGAGCAAGATTTATTAACCTAAGAGATAAATATTGACTGAAAATTTGGACAGTTCCTCTTTTTCTTCCGAGATCTCTGGTAAATTACTTAGGCTGCCACTCAGACAATTGGAAGCTCAGAATTTTCTTCAGTTTTATGTTCATTTTTAGTTGTAGACCTCCAGAGGGAGAAAAATCTTTGTACTATATTTTAGAGGGATATTTAAAATCCTGCTAATTATTGCTTCATTTTTATCTATTCTAAGACTCACTAGCTAGAAGCCTTTTATTACACAGTAATAGGTTTTCACATCCTTGGGGCTTTTTCTATGGTCTTCAGTGTCTAGCTGTGAGTACCAATTTTGATTCATCTCCTGTGATGGCTTCTATTCTTTACCCCTCTAGTTTTCTCTCATCCTTAAGAAGTGGTTTACCTCCTGTGGAAACCCCTCCTAGGCCTGCAAATTGTGCAAGGGATGCCTTGGGAGAGTTGTGTTCCAGAAGCCCCTTGTTGTGACATGCATATCACCAAGTCATAGGAAAGCCTTTTCTCCTCAGTTAAATTATTCACAGACACCCCCAATCCAGAGCGGCTGATATGGGTTGTCAAACACCTAGGCCCCTGCCCCTTTGCTTCAGAGGTAGAAGCGGCTTGGATTTGTCTTCAGTATGGGCCTGCTTTATCGTCTTTTCTTTCTCACTGATACAGAACGATCAACTCAGATAGCCTGCTTTCCTTTGCAGGCCTCTTTGTTTGGTATTTGTTTCCTTTAAGCTCATTTCTTTCCTGTCAAGTTGGAGGGATATCCCCATATTATATTAAAAACTTTACTATGTTAAGTCTATAAAGCTTCAAAAATGTACACTCTTCATCTAAATATGATCCTCTCTGATTAAAAAAAGTCAATCCCTTCCACAGCCTGATCTTACCAAGAATGAGTACCTATGTTTAAGGGCCTTATCTCCTTGATTCCTGTAAATTACTAAAAGTATTCATTCTAATTGCGACACCTTAGAAATATTTCTGGCAGTAACAGTATATTGCAGTTTTTATTATTTCTCAGTTTTGTTTTGTATTGTATATTTAAACTTTAATTGCCTTTCTTTTCTTGAGATGATTGTGTTTGCCAAAGATCTTCGTGGAAGAACTTCACTTTTCTCTGTAAGCATTTTCCTTCCCCAGGCTCTTTCTTTCTGAATGTGTTGTGGACTTTTAATTGCAGATGTTACTATCGTATCTTCTAATTCTTCCTGAGACGAGCCATCGTGCTTTGACATAACTGGAGCAACGAAAGGGCACTGAGTCCAGCGTGCTGCTATGTAGCAGGTGGGAAGTCTTCATAGAAATGCTTCATTGTGGTTTGAGCTAGACCCACTTACTAGTAGTAACACATTTTCTCAGCAAGTAACATTTTAGTGTGTGACAGCTATGTGGTATCTTAAAGTGGGTCACAGGTTTCCTCCAGACAAGTTTTGTGCAAGGCCCCTTCTTGCTGCAATACTTTGCTTTGTGCTATTGGCCACTAAGGCTGAGAGATGGAAATGGAGTAGTGCTGGCCATCAGTGATGATGTGCTTAATGTGCCATGCAAAACTTGTGAATGGAGAACATCCTTTGGAATGAAGAGAGACTGATTCTCAGGGCTGAATTCACAGAGAAACCCTTGCCTCAGGAATGAGTTAGTGATACAATCAACAGCAAGAAAGCCCTTAAAATTCTCCATCAAGTGATCCAAAGAGGCCAAAATCTATTTGCGGCCACAAGGTGGCGAAAACACATTGATGTCCTCACTGCTGTTTCCCCCATAGAAACCTTTTAATGTCAACTTTCTGAGGACAAAGTTATCATTTTTACATTTAAATAAAAACCACTTATCACCACGATTTACAGACCATTTCAGTGCATCCGGACAGCTCTTGGGTATAGTGTATGAATAAGTTAGGGTAAGGCTGATGGATAAAAAGCCAAAAAGTGCATTCTGTTTTCTTGCAGTCTCCTGACAGAACCAGCATCCTCCCCACATTTAGTGTCCAAGTTCTCTTTGGAAGCACTTGGGTGCACATGACACATGCTGTCTTAAAAGCATGGCTTAAATATTAGGAACTGTAAGCATGTAGGACATATTGCCAAAGCATGTCACAGAACCTTTATGAAGTACAGTTTACCATGGATGCAAGGTGGGCATGAACAAGGGTGCAGAGGGTGCTGAAAGTATTTTCACTGCCACCACAGGAGAAAAGGGGTGAATCTGGAGTAGCTACGGCTGTGTATCCAGTGCTGCTGCCCACTGGCACATAGGCTGTATTCACACGGTGTTTCCAAATCCTGACACATCCACTTGGGCTCCGGGGATTTCATTAAACTCCGTGCCTCAGTGGCATCACATTTGAAAGTATTTGAGAATAATACAGCATGGATGAGATGAGTAAATTCAGGTACACCTACCTGCTCCCGGCCACGCTTTTGAAACAGAATTTTGTTTCATGTAGTGCTTGAAGGCACCAGGTTTGTAGGAGTCGGCATCACTGCCTGACTCCCTAGGTGATGGTCTTTCTTCAGGTTCCCGATGTGTCCACTCACTCACATATCCATTTAGAATGCCACTGCACCGATTGGCAGTAACTGTCATTACTGCATTTATAGAGGAATCCAGGCCAGGAACCACTCAGCAGACCAAGCTTGGATGAGCCACAGAGTTTCAAGGTACTTTTATTAAAAGAGCATTGTTATTTGCATTAACTGTGGCATTATAGTGCTCATAATTTATGCTGGATCAAGTGCATAGTGTGTACGGACAGGATGCCTGACTAGGGATCTTTTCAAATCTAATAAAACAAAACTTGACATAGGAAAGGTGTAAAATAAAAGAACTTGGTTATTACAGTTTATGTCTTGTTTAAAAGTCCTTGCCTGGTGATTCAGAAGAGGAAGAGAGTATTTATGCCATGTCATAGGCCACATAATACAGAGCCTCTGTTTTGCATATTTATTCTCAGGATGTGATTAGTGACATGTACATTAACTTTGAAAAATGTGTATTTCTAAAATGTTGATAGAATTTTAAATGGGGGAAGGATTAACTTCGAATTTAAAGCAGGAATGCCATGTTTTAATGATGGTGCTGTTAAATCACTTGTGCTGTTTTGGAACAACTAATTTTCTACTCCTTCAAGGAAGATCCAAATGAGCATTTCCAAACTGGCAGGTTTTAAGCTGCAGGCCAGAACCCTTTTGACATCATCTTTTTTGGAGGCATAGTTGAAGTAAATGCATTATAGCACAAGAAAACTATGACTACTGTAAACAAAAAATAACTACTAGTTTTCTTATGTTTGTTTGACACACGGTTATGGAGCTATTGTAGCACTAAGCCACTTGAAAAGTCATTGATCCAAAGTACCGTATTTTCAGGGCAGCTCTTGTAAATTCCTCCATAACAGAGTCCTACTGGGTAGTTTACAGCAACCTCTGAAGCATCCACGAGTAATAACCTGGAAACATTCACAGAGCAAAAGGAGAAACATTTTCGTGGGCCCCATGGTGGGCTAAGGGCTGGAAGCTGTGCCAAGGAAGCCACCCGCAGGCATTTTAGGAGTCCAGTGTCAGCCTGGGCTCACTCTACCGCCCTTCATAAAACAGCAGCTTGTGTGTATGTAACAAGGCTGCAGACTGGGGTGGGGGAGTCCCAAGGTCTACATCCCAACCTCAGCAGAGCAGATTTGATTATCACTGAGCTTCTGAGTAGGACTATGTTTAAGGAAACAAGATCTTTCAATATTTGAAAGAAAACAAACTGATGCACTAGAAGGTTTCAGAGTTGAGAGAAATGGAAACAGAGTAATGAGGAAAGCATGGGAATCAAAATAAAGCCCGGTAGGCACACCCCCTCAGCACACGCTGGGAAGCTGAGGCAGAGCGGTGGCAGCTTTACTGGGATTTGGGGTGGACTCAGTTTGGGTGATGAGGAGTGAGAGTAGATGAAAACAAGAGAATGCGAGGAGATGGGGCAGGTGGAGGAGGAGGCCAGGGATGAGGCAAGGAGGCAGAGGAAAAGCGGTCCCTCTCCTTAGAGCAGAAACTTCACCAGAGCTTTCATTCTGCTGGCCCACCCCAGTGAAGTCACACTTAAGGTGGCAAAATCAACTCTTTATCTAAATTCCCAGCCTGCATGTTCACCTATAAATATGAGACTTGTCCTCTCCTATAAGGAGAATAAGTCAATAAAAGGATAGAGAGACAGACAGATGCCATTTGTTCTCTTTCTATGAAAAGCCCTGACTGATACACTGGTTGTGCCAGAGAGGGTCAGAACAAACCCAGACCTTGTACTGACAGAGAAAAGATCACCGCCACTTCAAACCTGGCACTGCCACTTATTGGAGGAACTTGGTGCAAATTATTCCTCTCATCAAGCCCCTATTTTCTCAAGTGCAAAAAACGTGAGTAATGTTATTCATCTCCTTGGAATCGTTTTCTGAAAATTAAGTGTTAACTTCCCTCAGGAAACCATATCCCTGTTGGACAGTCATGTATAGAAGTATAGAATATAAGAATCAGTGTACAGTAGGTTCTGCAAATAGGAAACAATGGTGATTATTTTGTCTATAGTATCAAAAAGCATTTCAGATTGTGTTACATGCTATTCAGTTCTACAAATGCCAGTCCTATCTCAATTCGTGTTTCTAGACCCAGACAATTACAAACAGCCTTTGGTGTGTGTAAAAACTACCTATATGAATCCCATGAAGCACTAGTACTATGAAATTACTGAAGAAAAAAGGGTCCTAGTTTCAAATAAGGGTGACAATCTGCCTAGTGTAACACCATCTGGGAGATTTGCATTCTACATTAGTGTCTTAACGATTGAGAAGCTCTGCATTCTGATTTCATGTGAGCGATCTAATTATGGTAGTCACTGGCCTACTTACAGATAGTCAAGTATTTCTCTCCTTGTCAAGGTGTATTGCAGGTCTTGATTTCCTACATTTTTAAATTATATATGGTGATGTAACTTTCTTGGGAAAGAAAGCACTGTCTTGGTTACTTTTTTCTCGTTGCTGAGACAAAATACCCAACACCCAAAATGAAGGAAGGAAAGGTTTATTTAGCTTACAGTTTGTGGAAGTTTCAGTCCATACTTGGCTGGCTCAGAGGCAGAGTGGCACATGGCAGAGGGCAAATGTTCATGGCAGCAGCACACAGCAGAAAACCACAACAGCAAAAGGGAGGAGTGGTTGCAAGCAGCCTCTTTTTCTCCCTTACCTTGTAAATAGCCTACCCCCGCCCAGGGGACGTGTATTCTCACACAATGTCCATGCCCTCCTCTTCCACAGGCTCAGGATGTGTACAAAGCAAGCATCCTGGCTTCTTGCTGCATCACTCAGCCAAACCTCTAGACTCCCCAAGGTGACACAATGTATCAACCATAACAAGCGTGGATGGTGTAATGTGACATTTTCATGTGGTGACACTGGGTGCCACTTTCCTTTTTGTGTTTTGGGCACTTGCTGGAGTATAATTTCGGTGAAACTTCTGTCAGTCCAGGATGCACAGTGACCACAATTTGCAGAGTATTTCTCTTGGCACACAATACATAGAACTGAGAAATCAGTTTTTTGCTGTCCTAAGCCATATTTCAAGGCTGTTTTTCTTATCGGAGCATAATTAAGCCTATCTTGTGTCATGTAGAATTTTGGAAATAAAAACATGTGGCCCTGTTGTAAAAAACAATGTGTGATATATGGCATTTTTAAGTAGTTAGGTTGCAAATTCATAGAAATTATTTGAGTTTAGTTTTTAAAATTTTTTTTTTATTTTAAAAGTAAAAGAACAAAAACACCAACAAACAGACACACAGCAGCAAAAGAACAGTACAAAAACTGAACTACAGATAAAGTGGCAGGGGATCAACAATGGTTGTTGTATTATACATTGATAACTTCAAAGTGTATGCTCAGGACAATACAAATAGACATACAAGATTGATCAAACAATTAATAATCAATTGTTCCTTACATCAAAACAACATGAGACAATAGTGCAACCATGTCAGGCATCCTGCACATATACACATACCTACACAACTATCCCCCTCTTCCTTTTCTCCTTCCCTTCATCCCGATTGCTGTCTACTTTTGAGCAGTCTCCCTTCATATCTCCCAATTTATATTCCCACCTCCAGGTTCCTACACTAATGATACAATACGCTGTTTGCACATGCACATCTGATTTACCTCACTTATGAGTATGGTCTCTAGCCATGACCATTTGCCTATAAAAGCCTCCAGCTTGTCCTTTATAGCTGAATAATATTCCATTGTGTAAAAATGCCACAGTTTTTTAATTCAGTCCTCTGTGGATGGACATTTGGGTTGCTTTCACGATTTAGCTATTACAAATTGTGCTGCTATAAACATGGGTGCACATATATCACAGTGATATGATGTTTTCAGATCTTTTGGGAAGACACCCAGAAGGGGAATAGCTGGGTTGGCTGGGACGTCTAGACCTAGTTTGCTGAGGAATCTCCAAAACAATCTCCACAGTGGTTTCACCAGTCTGCATTCCCACCAGCAGTGCAGGAGAGGTCCTATTTCTCCACAGCCTCACCAGCATTTACTATTGGATGATTTCTTGATGCTGGCCAGTCTTACTGGGGTGAGATGAAATCTCAATGCTGTTTTTATTTGCATTTCTCTTTAGTGAAATGAAACGAATGACTAAAGATGTAGAACATTTTCTCATATATATATTTGCCATTTGTATTTCTTTATCTGAGAAGTGTGTATTCATCTCAGATGCCCATTTCTGGACTGCGTCTTTGGATTTGGATGGGTTCATGTTTTTTAATTCTTTGTATGTTCTAGATAGAAGGCCTTTGTCCAAGGAACAGCCAGTTAGGATTTTTTCCCAATCTGTGGGTTTTCGTTTTACTTTGCTGGTGATTTCTTTAGATGTACAAAAACTTTTCAGTAAAATGAGGTCCCAGTTATTGATTCTTTGAAGTGTTTCCCTTGCAATTTGATTTTTATTTATGAACTCTCTGCCTGCTCCTATGTCTTCAAGGTTTTTACCTACTTTCTCTTCCAATAGGTTTAGTGTTTCTGTTTTAATATTGAGATCTGTGATCTACTTTGACTTGAGTTTGGTGCATGGTAATAAACTTGGGTCTATTTTCAGTCTTCGGCAAATGGCAAGTCAATTTCTCCAGCACCATTTATTTTTTCTTTTTATTTTAAAGACAAATGAATGGAGACATATGACAAAATTATACAGTAAATAGAAGGGAATTAGCACTGGATGTTGTAATACATAATGTTATCTTCACATTAATTAACACAAAAACATTAAAGAGAAGATAGTAGGGAATTTGCACTGAATGCTGTATAGTATAAAGTTATCTTCACTTCTGTTAATACAAAAATGATTGAGGAAATACAGAATTATAGAAAACATAGAAGGGAATTAGCTCTGGATGCTGTCCAATATAATGTTACCTTCACCTTTGTTACTCAGTTACACGGATGATGGCCCAATTGATCATTCAATTTTTCTCCTCCCTCATCTCCATTGCCCCACCACTCAATCAGGCATCTTCCCTGTGATAATAACTGTACTCCTGGGTTTATCTATAGCCCTGGACTCTCGCCTTGGGAAGAGATATAACTGCCTCAGACTAAACTATAACATACATGGGTGTATACAAACTGCCATGTTCGGAGGTGGAAAAGCACATATGTTCACAGCAGACTGCCTGGCTCCACCCCATCGCCATGCTATGGGTGGGGGCGGGTCCAGTCCGTGAGGTGCCCTCAGTGGGGTCCTCAGCGGAGCAGCCACGGGGCCCACAGCAGAGCAGCCGCGGGGCCCACTGTGGAGCAGCCGCGGGGCCCACAGCGGAGCAGCCGGGGGGCACACGCCCCCGTCGGGGCACCCTCGGTGACCTATTTGACTCTGTCCCATTGCCTTGATGCCAGAGGCCCTTTCTTCTCCTCCCACCTCCTTCTGATCTCCATCATTACCGTTCCCCACCCCTTCCACCTGGGCTTGAAATCTCTCTGGCCCATTCTCACTGTGTTAGTTCAGGGTATGAACTGAGACTAAAGATTAGTTCAGCGTCTGCCGTATGGAGTATGTTGTTGTTTTTCAGACTCCCAGTCTGCTGCTTTTCATCTAATCCATCACCATGGGTTCATGCAAGGTTCACATGTGCTAGCTGTAAGGAGACCCTCTTGGTGCTCACATTAATAGTTCGGGGTGAGTCCTTAAGTCTGTGGGTTCATCCCATTGTTGCCAGGAACAGGAGGCACTTGCCCAAGCCCCCGAGACTCCAGGTGCTCCCAGAAAGAGTTCAGGGTGGGAGCTGAAGCCCAGTAACTCAGTTCATGCTTCCTGCCTGATGCTGGAGTGAGAAGGGCATGGGGCCATGTGATCCACCTCCATCTGCAGCTCTCTCTTACCGCTGTCCCCCAGTTCCCATTTATTCCTTGGCTGGATCCCTGGGATTTGCTGTGGCTCTGGGGTCGCTGCCGATGCACCCCACCGCTCCCCACTGGCAGCCACCCACACTGACACATAGACAATTAAAGAACCACAAAATTACACAGAATATAGAAGGGAATTATCTGTGAATGCTAATTTACCTAATGTTACTTTCCCACTTATTACTCTTTATACTGGTGGTGGCTCACTTGAAAATTCAAATTCTTTCCTCCCTCATCTCCATTGCTGTACCCTGCCATTGTACTGCATAGAGTGGAGGCAGAGGTGAGTGGGTTCTGTTCGCCCTCTATGGCGTCACTTGTCAACCCCCAGTGGGGCCGCCCGGGCCCATAGAGCCGCCCACGGACGGAGGGGCCACCCGGGCCGCAGAGCCATCCACACCCGTAGCCGGTGCCTGTACTCCAGGTCTGCTGCTCTTCATCAAACGTGTTGCTATGGGTTCTTGCAAAGTTCATATGTGTAAGCTGTAAGTAGGTCCTCTTCGTGTTGTTAATAGCGTGGAGTGAGTCCTGAAGTCCGTATAATCGTCCCATTATTGACAGGAGAATTTGTTGATTACTCCCGCGCCTAGTCTCTCCGTGTTCACAATGAGATTTCAGGGCGGGAGCTGGAGCCCAGCACCTCGGCTCCTGCTTCCCGCCCAGTCCCGGAGCGCAATCACAGCTCCCTCCGCTGTCCGCTCCATCCCCTCAGGGCCGCTGCCCTCCCTGCTGCTCCCCACTCACCCAGTAAAGGGGTGGGGGAGGGGATCGCCTCGGGGCAGACGCAGGGTCGGGTGCGGTGAGCTGTGTGCTATTTAAACTGATTCCATCCTGTCTCCCCGCGCCGATTAGAGATGTTTCTGCAGGATCAGGTTTCTGTTTCCGTGGGTGTTGTATTTCTCGTCTTTGTCCTGGATTGGACTACTGCTCCCTTCCACGATTGCATCTTCTTATAGCTACGCTCTCTCCCCTGACCCTCTCTCGGAACTCCACACTCCCCTGGCAGAGCTGGGAGGCTTCCGTGAGGGTAGGTCTCCGCAGCTGAAGCTGCAGGTGCTGGGACAAGGGCATGAGCTAAAGATGTGTGTGATTTGGAGCTGTCGTTTCTCCGTCCCTCCTCCCTCCGAGTGCGCCATGGCAGACCTCCGATCCTTTCTTCCCGAATAAGTCCTTCTTATTCTTTCCAAGGATTTCAGTTCCCAAGTTCAAGGTGTCCACCTCTCTCCTTTTTGTCCTTCTCTTATTGCTTTATTTCTTTGTCTAGGTGGGATTTCTGGGCGAGATTCCTCCTCTGCTTCCTACCCAGTCGCCATCTTGTTAACGGTTAATGGTTGAATAGGTCTTTTACCTCTTTTCTTAGATTGATTCCTAAATATTTCAATTTCTTGGATGCTATTGCAAAAGGTATGGTTTCCTTAATTTCTCCCTCACTCTGTTTGTTCTTTGGGTATAGGAATGCTATTGATTTTCGGGTGTTGACTTTGTATCCAGGTACTCTGCTGAATTTGTCAATTAATTGAAGGAGTCTTCTTGTGGAATTTTTGAAGTCTTCCATGTAAAGTATCATGTCATCTGCAAATAGTGATAGTTTTACTTCTTCCTTTCCTATCCGTATTCCTTTTATTTCACTGTCTTGTCTAATTGGTCTGGCTAACGCTTCTAGAACTATGTTGAATAGTATTGGTGACAGTGGATATCCTTGTCTTGTTCCTGACTTTAAAGTGAAATCTTTCAGCTTTTGTCCATTTAGTATGATGTTGAATGTTGGTTTGCCTAGATGGCTTTGATCAGATTGAGGTAGAAGCCATCTATTCCTATTTTTTCTAGGGTTTTTAACATGAATGCATGTTGGACTTTATTGAAAGCTTTTTCTGCATCTATTGAGATGATCATGTGGTTTTTGTCTTTGGCTCTATTGATATGGTATATTACATTAATTGATTTGCCAATATTGAACCATTCCTGCATTACTGGAATAAATCCAACCTGGTCATGGTGTATAATTTTCCTTATGATTTGCATCATTCTATTTGCTAGCATTTTATTGAGAACCTTTGCATCTATGTTCATTAGGGAGATTGGTCTGTAGTACTCTTTCTTGGTTGGGTCCTTCTCTGGTTTCGGTATTAGTATAATACTTGCCTCCAGAAATGAGTTAGGGAGAATTGCTTCCTTTTCAATTTCATTGAAGAGTTTGAGGAATGTTGGTGTTAAATCTTCACTGAATGTTTTATAAAATTCTCCTGTGAATCCATCAGGACCTGGGCTTTTCTTTGTCAGTAAGTTTTTAATGACATTTTCAATCTCATTAATTGATATTGCGTTTTTCAGGGTTTTTACATCTTCCTGGTTCAACTTTGGTAATGCTTACATTTCTAGGAATCTGTCGATTTTTTCTGGGTTTTCTATCCTATTGGAGTAAAGATTCTCAAAGTAGGTATTAATAATCTTTTGAATTTCTGTAGGATCTGTAGTGATTTCATCCTTTTCATTCTTTATTGCATGAATTTGAGTTCTTTCCTTTCTTTTTTTGATAAGATTGGCTAGAGGCTTATCAATTTTATTTACTCTTTCAAAAAACCAACTCTTTGATTCACTTATTTTTTGTAGTTTTCTTCATCTCAATTGCATTAATTTCTGGCCTAAGCTTTATAATCTCCTCCCTTTTTTGGGCTTTGGGCTTGACTTGTTCTTCTCTTTCTAAAAGTTTGAGGTAGAACATTAGGCTATTTATTTGTTCTCTTTCTGTTTTCTTTATGTGTGAGTTCATTGCTATAAATTTCTCTCTGAGGACTTTCATCGCATCCCACAGATTCCTATAAGTTGTATTTGTGTTTTCATTTGTTTGCAGGTATTTTTTAATTTCTTCTTTAATTTCTTCCGTGACACATTGGTTATTCAGGAGATTGTTGTCTAATTTCCAAATATTTCTAGATTTTTTGGAATTTCCTTTGTCATTAATTTCCAATTTCATTGCACTGAGGTCACATAATATGCATGGGATAATTTTAATCTTTTTGCATTTAGGTAGATATGCTCTATGGGCTAGAATGTGATTTATTTTAGAAAAAGTCCCACGTGCAGCTGAGAAAAATGTGTATTCCGTTGTTGTGGAGTGGAACACTCTGTAAACATCTACTAAGTCCATTTGTCCGCACATTTGGTTCAGATCTGTTATATCTTTGCTGAGTTTTAGTCTATTTGACCTGTCTCTTTGCGTTGAAGGGGTATTTAGGTCCCTTATTACAATAGTATTATTGTTTATTTGGCTTTTTATGGCCGTTAAGATTTGCCTTACATAATTTTGTTCTCCAGTATTTGGTGCATACATATTTAGGATTGTTATCTCTTCCTCTTCCAGTTTTCCTCTAACTAGTATCTTTTTTTTCCTAACTAGTATCTAGTGGCCTTCTTTGTCCCTTTTGATTGTTATCAGTCTGAAGTTTACATTGTCTGCAAACATAACAGCTACCCGTTTTTACTGGGAACCTGTTGCATGGAGGATTGTTTTCCAACCTTTGACTTTCAGTCTGTGGATTTCCTTTTGAGTAAAGTGTGTTTCCTGTATACAGCATGTTGTGGGATTCTGCCTCTCAATCCACTCTGCCAGTCTGTTTCTTTCGACTAGTGAATTGAGGCCATTTAGATTGATGGTTATAACTGTTATATGACTTATTTTTGTCAAGCTGTTCACTTAATGTTGCTTTCCTACTTTTGCTGTTTAATTTCTTGTTCTGCTTAAGGCTTCCTTTATATTGTTCTTGGGATTGTGGTCACCTTTTCCTCTGTCTAAAATATCTTTCAGTACTTTTTGTAATGTTGGTTTGGCACTCGTGAAGTTTTTCAGTTGTTCTTTTTCATGGAAATATTTTATTTCTCCATTGAATTTGAAGGATAGTTTTGCAGCATACATCAGTCTTAGTTCGAAGCTGTTTTGTTGCAGAATCTGTAATACCTCGCTCCAAGCTCTTCTTGATTTTGTGGTTTCTGTTGAGAAGTCTGCTGTGATTCTGATGGGCTTTCCTTTATAGGTGATCTGCTTCTTTCCTCTAGCAGCCTTTAATATTGTGTTCTTTTGCTGCATATCTGAGATCTTGACTATTATATATCTGAGGATGGTTTTATTTTGGTTGTGGCTCATTGGAGTTCTATGTGCTTCATTTACCTGCACATCTGTATCTTTTACCATGCTTGGGAAATTTCTTGCTATTATTTCTCCAAATATTCTTTTTATGGCATTTGTGTTGCCTCCTGCTGTTTCACTGATTCTTATTACTCGCAGATTATTTCTCTTTGCTTCATCTTGCAGCTGTTGGATTGATTTCTCCTGGTTCCTTGTTGACTTTAAGTGATTCTTCCTTTCACAATCATTAGCTGTCATGCTGTCTTCAAGATCTGAAATTCTATCTTCAGATTCATTCAAGCGGATTTGCAAGCTTTCAATGGCAGTTTTCATTTCCTGGAAATCTCTTTGAGACTGTTTCATTTGTTCTAATTCATTCCTGAGTTGCTCATGTAACATTTCCATTTGTTGCCTTTGATCTTCTAGTCTTTTATCTGTTTCTTCTGTGTATGTGCGAAGCATTTCTTCCATTATTATTTCCATTTCATTGTTTGCCTAAGAGATTATTTCAGATTTAATCTCTTCTATGGCCTGATGGAATCGTTTCTTTACTTCAGATGTGATCATTTCAGAAATTTTAGGTATGTGATTTCCTAGTTCTCCTTTGTCATTGTGTCCTGTACTTGTTCTTGGTGGAGTTGTGTTCTCAGACTGCATTTTATCCCTTTGTCTTGTCATTTTGAATGTCAGATGACTAGTGCTAAGCTATTGACTACCCAGGCAGCTCACAAAGGACTCTAGGGACCCTAGTTTACCTGGATGTCTAAATAAACCCAGGGTGGTAGCAGACTGTGGACCACTGGGCCCTGGGACCCCAGGCAATTACTGGGGTGCATGGCTCAGACCATACCTACAATAGTGGGGGAGTGCTGGGCTTTGGTACCAGAGTGTCTAGTGTGTGGACAGGAAGTGTGTGGGCCTCAGCCTTGAAGCCTGTGCTGGTTAGGCAGTGGCTTCTGCTTCCGGACCCTCAGGTAGCTGGTCAGGGTGGAGCAGGGTTCTCCTCACAACCCCAAGGACCCCTGAGCCTTAGGCTGATTCTACACTGCAGGTCTTAACCACCAACAGGGACAGGCCCTCACAGTCGGAGTTCCTTCCTAACTCTATGGTTTGAAGCAGAACCCAGGTGTAGGCCTTACCAGAGGAGAAGTGTTGCGCTGCTCATGTGGCCTCGCAGGTCAGCCTCCCTCGCTGGAGAAAGGTCCAAGTCACACAGCTGGGATGAGGGTCATGAAACGCAGTGCCGCTTAGATGTTGGTGCTGGTGGGCCTTTGTCACTGGAGTGAGGTCTGAGTCACACGCCAGTGGGCCTTTGTCACTGGAGTGAGGTCTCAGTCACACAGCCAGGACAGGGCAGAAACCCAGAGAAATTATTTACAGAACCTGAAAGACAGCAAAATGTTTCAATATATCAAAATAACATGATCATGGAAAAATTTTTCCTGGAATTCCTGTTAGCCAACATATTTCAGAAAATATCCCTGATGTTTCCTGTCATGCTTTCCTTTCTCTTCCAATGTGAATTATTACCAAAACTAAGTATATAAATAATCAATGATAACACAGAAAGGAAGGGTTATTTAATATTTCCCTGCAGTCTGATTGGGTTCATGCCTCCTGATGTACACTCAAAAAAAAAAAATGCTTTCCCTCATCCTGTCTCTCTCACCCTAGCTTATTTTTGAAGGTTTCATTAAAATGATGCCTCTTCAATAGAACCTGACTAGATTCAAGTGATTCTGATTGCTGCTCCCTTTAGGTTTGAACCATATCTCCTTTACAGCATTTACCACCCTCCACCTAATCACATGATTAGCCTGTATAGGTATCTCAACCCCTATCAAATTCTAATCTCTTTTCAATTTGGAGCCACAATTTATTCATCTTGCTGTCTCCTATAGGGTTTGGCATAGTATTTTAATTTTTTTATTAGCACATGTTCTACATAATGATTGCATTTGTCATAGGAAGTGAGTACATACACATGACATACTTTAATTCTCCTTCATCCTTGCTCCTCCCCCTCTCCCCATTCCCTCATCTCTTCAGCCCCTTCTCCTTTCTTTGTTGATCCATATGTGTAGTACATGGGGATCATATTCCTGATGGGCACTTGTCACGTGTACACCCAGCACATCAAAATCACCTCTGCTTTTCGGTCGCATTTCCCTCCTCTCTCTCCCTCTGTCTTGATTCCATCCCCAAGTGCCAAAGATCTGGCTCAGCATTTTCTTTCTTCTGTGTTCTATTTTGCTCTTTATTTGTATTATGAGCTTCACATATAAGAGAAACTGTGTGATCCTATTAGCAAGTAGGATATCTGGGGCTGAGGATATAGCTCAGTGGCATAAGCGCCTTCCTGGGAAGGAAGGTCCTGAGTTAAATCCCCAGTACCACCAAGAAAAAGGAAATAGGGTATTTATAGAATTAGGCAAAGGTAACAGAAAAAATGAACAAGAAATAAAAGATACAGAAAAAAGTAGTAAAAGAAATAATATGAAGAACAGAAATAAGAAAAAAGGGACAAAAAAGAGGAAAACAAAGTAGGAGAAAAAGAAAGAAAAGGATTTAAAAAGAAGAAAGAAAAACCAAGAAAAATGGACGAAGAAGAGTTCCCCAAACCTCGATAACTTATTGGAGAAGAAAGATGACAGAAAACACAAGAGTGCAAAGCAAAGTTCTCTGCTTTTCAACAAGCAGCTTCCTTTCTGGATCTGCAGTTTTAGATGCTGCCAGGTATTGGTTTTCTCCCTCTACCCTTAAGGGCTGTGATGTTTTGAGGAGAGGCCCCCTACTCCAGAGGCCCTTCAGTTTACCCCAACTGTGGCAGTTTCCCAGCCAAGATGTATCCCTACTCATGCCAGTAGATAAGGAAGGCAACCAGACTCCAGCTCTGTGCTGAGGACAGTAGTTGGGCAAGCGCTCAAATACTCAATGCTGACACTTTTAAATCCAGAGCTGCTCAAGGCGGGCCTGGCCTGTGGGTGCATGGAGTGGTCCCCAGATGGGTTCAACCCTCAGAAGTTCTCTTTCCAGCCTGCTCGTTGCCTGGGGCTGCACCTCCGAAGCTGCCTCTCATCCAGTGTTCAAACCGGGAAGCCTGAAGTGAAACCACCCGCAGCAATTTTGAGTCCCAGATTCGAACACTCCACCCTTTCCCAGAATGGTCTCCAACCCTGCACTCTCTTCAGAGAGATGGTGGCCCTCTGTGCTAGGACCACTCTCCAGCTACTGCCTGCCTCGCAGGACTCTTGAAACCCTGTGCTTTCCCTGCAGATCACACCCACATTGCTGCCGTTTCTCCCTGGAGCCCCTGGTGCTCTACTTGCCTTGGCAGAATCAGTTTATGGAGAAGGTTAAGACCGTCTCATTTCCTTTTCTGCACTGTGTCCTGTCTCTTCAGCTTCTTCTCTTGAACTTCTCTGTAGCTTTTAATTTTTCTGTAAGTTCCTTCCTGATTCGCTGGGATCTCTCTGTCTCTGTCTCTGGCTCTCTGTCTCCCTCATTCTCTCTCTCTGTCTCTCTCTCTCCCTCCATCCCTTTCTCTCTTTCTTGTTTTTTGTTTTTCTTCAAGTTGTTATTTTCCAGGGTCTGAATTCTAAATCTCAGAGAAGCTCAGTTGCAGTCATTCAGCTCTCTGTCATTTTTAAATCTCAGCAGTTTTCTTTCCAGGTAAAACACGGTAGCCTCCTTGTTTGATAGGTTCAGTTATCTTTCCGGCACACAGCTCCTGATAATTCACACTTGAGTTGCCCATATGAGTCAAGTTAGGGTGAAGCAGTCTGCTTCATGCAGATTCTTTTGTTACCTAGTGCATCTCTCTGCCCAGCAAAGGCTTTGCTAAGTATGCCTTCCAGGTAGCTCTCTCTTCTGCGCGCTGTTCAGTCACTGCGCTTCACAATGTCCATCTCGCCTTCTCAGGCGGACTTCTCCCCAGTGGCTGTCGCTCTTTTCCCTCTCCAGACACAGGCACAAGTAGCCGGAAGTGACCTCCCCACGCCCGCAGCTTCCTCAGTGCCTGTCTTCCCTACCCAGTTCAGGATGCTCCAGCTCATGGGGTCATAGGGCTTGGAATTTAGACTAACTTCTGTGAATGCTTGCTAAATGGAATTATGCTAAGCACTAATAATGGAATTATTAGTACCAACAATAACTAAATTTGGAGCACTTACAATGTGCCAGGGCTGTATTAACAAGTTTATATGGTTTTATTTTTTATCTATATGGAAGGTAATGTTATGTTCACTTTATAGATAAGAAATATGACACTGAGAGAGTTGAAGCAAGTTGAATAAATTCGTTCCACTGATAAGCAACTGCTACCCTTGATACTTGTCTGAGGTATAGAAAGGTAAATATTTACAATTATACATATGCTTGCATTTCTCTTTTCCAATGTTAGGCACTGAACCCCTAAATTTGGCATTTTAGCTTGGAATACACGAAATGAATTTGGATTGTAGAAGAAGAAAAGAAAGAGGGACTGCAAAATGCAGAAAAAGGCATACTTGGTAAAAACAGATGATAAGGTTGTAATCGCCACCTTCAACCTTCCCCTCTCATAAATATGGAGAAGAGGCAGATGGCAGCAGAACAGGGAATTGAAGGGCAGGGCAGCAGGGAGACACACATCTTTGGAGCATGCTGCACATTTCACTGGGCCACAGATGAGGGAGCAGCTCAGAGAGGTCCTGGCTCCAGAACCTTTGGGATGTTGGTGGGCAAAATATTCAAATAGTGTCATTGGATATTAGATGTCAAAGAGCTAAGATAAGCTACAGATTACTTTTTAATAAGAGTAGCTTTGGAAGTTGTCTTCATCTTTTATCCTTCTTATTTGCGGCATTTGTTGGAAACCCTGCCATTAGCATTAATTGAAAGAAAGTACCCAGTAAGTTTAAATCTTTGTCAGGGGAAAAAGACTCTTCCAGATCAAACAGCCAACATTACACTCTGATGAAAAGATAATCCTATTTCTGTGAATCACCACTCTTGGTTTCTGCCTGGTGCTTTTATTCACACGTGACAGTGGATGTTCAAAAGTAACTGTGACTCACTGAGTGCTTATCTAATACCTACTATGTGCTGCCCTTCAGCCCAGTCCCACAGGAGAAAGGAACAGACAAAAAGCATCTCTTCCCTCCATGCATGGAGTGATAAAGTGCAGATGCATGACACATTTCAGTCAGTGAAGATATATCTATGCACGATCAGAAGGCAGGATCAAGGTGTTCCAAAGTAGTAGAGGCATAGCTAATACAGGAAGGACTATAAAAACAAATACAAAATTGTAATCAAAATATTGCCAACATGGAGAGAGACATTTCAGTCTGTTTAAAGACCAACTTTTCAACTACCGTCCATCCACAGTAGATATCAAAGGCTGACTCTTTATCAGATGTCCATGGCTTCCCCCACATCCTACTGAAGACATGAAAGTGCATAGGAATACAAGTGAATACTGCAAGGACACTCTAACCAGCAAGCAAGGTAAGCTTTTGTGTGCCTTAGCCAAAGAGGCTTTGAATATCATTTTATAGATAAAACCCTAAGAGACTCTAAGATATATAACAGTTTGTCACTTGTTGAACAAGTGAACAAGATGAAATTCAAACACAGATTATTACAGTCATAAAGCTTTTCTTTTGTTCTGTTTTTCTCCATATTGCTCATTTTCCTAGCCACAGCCAAGAAACAGATAATATTGAATCTCAGAAAGATAAAACAGTAGACTTCTACCAAGCTATCTCGTTTTCTATAATCATATTCTCCTATAGGCAAAAGCCACATAGTAATAATGCTTTGGCCTTGGAGGAAATTTTGTGATCTTTGCCTTCTGGCCTTGGTTGATGGAACCAGAAGTGATACATGACATAGTGGGAATAATCAGTGACTTCTTTTCTTATCTCATCATTTGAATCTAATTCACTTACTCAGGGATAATCAGTTCCTAAACTAAACTAAGAGAAGGAATTCAGCCTGAGATTGCTGGTGGAGCTATCAGGTCTATATGCTCTGCAATGTGCACCGTTATTCAATGAAAGCTTTTATGTGGGGAGAAAAAAAGGAAATACATGCTGCATATCTAGCACAGCTCTTGAAGTTCCTGAGGGGAAGGATAGTGGGAGGATGGAGAAATAAAGATAAGAGTGAGAATACAGAAAGCTGGCTCAGGTGGAGCCCTCTCTCCAGATGGGAGGAAAGGAACTGCTCAACCAGTGCAACACATTTGTTTATACATGAGACAGGTTGATGCCATGTGACAACCCTCTGCCTAGCAACCTGTTTGCATGGCAGCATAGGAGCACCTTGAGTTCTTACAAACTGGAGCAGCTTGTTCACATGACTCACCTTGGGCACTTGTTTTTCTCAGGACTGGCCTTACTCCAGCCCCATGTGTGTGTGACTGATTTGCAGTTTCAGCCACACCCCCTAAATACAGAAGGGAAATCAGCAGATTGCAAGTCCTCTGGGGGCACAGATATGCCCATACCCGGGGTTCTGTGAGGTTCCCTATGATGATGCTTGTGAATTATCTTTTGGCTTAGGCTAATCTGTTGTGTTTCAGCCACTTCCAATGACAAGAGTTGAACTAAGAAGATGTACATGAATCTCAATGATGAAGTGAGGATGTACTGCTAAGATAAAACAAAAGGCTGATTTGCAAAGATGCTTAGAAAAACAGGACAAATGGTATGGTACAGAAGAGGTAGCATGGTTTGGGAAATTATGGCCAAAAGACAGGGTAAGTATTCTTTTAGACTACACTTCTCATGTGGTAGCAGATTTCCTGAGTGGACACAGCTATTAGAAAATGCAATATTACCCATCTCTGTGGAACTATCTCTTGGTGGTGAGGCCTACACGTGCACTCCACACTGTGCCTTTGAGACAGAGAAGAAGCTCAGCCCAGGGAAGCGGTGCCTCAATCTTAGGAAAAGTTTGATATCCAGGTAAACTAGAGTCCTTCTGTGAGCTGCCAGGGTAGCTTGTAGCTCAGCACTTTTCATCTGATATCCAAAATGACAAGACATAGGAGCAAAATGCAGTCTCAGAACTCAACTCCACCCAGAACAAGTCCAGGAAACACTGACATAAGAGAACTTGGAAGTCACATACCTGAAATCTCTGAAATGATTGTGTCTGAAGTAAAGAAACAACTTCATCAAGCCATAGAAGAGATCAGATCAGAAATAATCTCTCAGGCAAAAAAGGAAATGACAATAATAATGAAAGAAATGCTCTGCATATCTAGAGAAGAACAGATAAAAAATAGATGAACATAGGCAACAGATGGAAATGTTACAGGAGCAATTTAGAAATAAGTTAGAACACATGAAACAGACTTAAAGAGATTTCCAGGAAATTGAAACTTCCACTGAAAGCTTGCAAAACTGCTTGAATGAAGCTGAAGAGAGAATTTCAGATCTTATGGATAGCATGGCAGCTAGTGATCATGAAAGGGAGGATCTCTTAAAATCATTACAGATATAGGAAAAATCAATCCAACAGCTGCAAGACAAGGCAAAGAGAAATAATGTTCAAGTAATACGAGTCAATGAAACAGCAGGAGGCATCACAAATAACATAAAAAGAATATTTTCAGAAATTATAGCAGAAAATTTCCCAAGCATGGAAAAAGACTCTGAAGTGTAGGAAAATGAGGCATATAGAATTTCAACTAATGATAACCAAAATAAAACTACACCCAGATATATAATAATCAAGATCTCAGATATTCAGCAAAGAAACAGAATACTAAAAACTATTAGAGAAAACAAACAGATCACCTATAAAGTAAAGCCCATCAGAATCACAGCAGACTTCTCAATACAAGCATGCAATCGAGAAGAGCTTGGAGCAAGGTATTACAGAGTCTGAGACAAAACCGTTTCCAAACCAGACTGATGTGTCCTGCAAAACTATCCTTCAGATTCAATGGAGAAATATTTCCATGAACCAACCTCACAAAAAGTGCTAAAAGATATTCTAGACAGAGAAAAAAAAGACCACCATCTCAAGAACAACAAGAGAAAGGAACCCTCAAGCAGAGAAAGCAATTAAACAGATGGCAAAAGTAGGAAACCAACAGCAAGTAAACAGTATGCCAAGGGTAAGCCAACATATATCAGTTATAACCATTAAGGTAATGGCCTCAATTCATCAGTCAAAAGAAACAGACTGGGAGAGTGGACTAAGAAACAAAATCCCACAATATACTGTACACAGGAAACACACTATTCAAAAGGAAATCCATAGACTGAAAGTCAAAGGATGGAAAACAATTCTCCATGCAATAGGTTCCTAGAAAAAAGTAGTGGTAGATATTATGTTTGCAGATGAACATAGCCCAGATATCATACCTACCTAAGTGCAAAAGAATTGAAATTATCCCATGCATATTATCTGACCACAGTGCAATGAAATTAATGACAAAAAGAACTCCAAAAACTCCATAAACACTTGGAAATTAG
Source organism: Dinomys branickii (assembly GCA_004027595.1). NCBI lineage: Eukaryota > Metazoa > Chordata > Mammalia > Rodentia > Dinomyidae > Dinomys > Dinomys branickii. The sequence continues at coordinate 119,904 of PVLD010003363.1, read as the reverse complement.
ACAACAACCTCCTGAACAACCAATGTGTCACTGAAGAAATTAAAGAAGAAATTACAAAATACCTACAAACAAATGAAAATGAAATGCAACTTACTGGAATCTGTGGGATGCAATGAAAGCAGTTCTCAGAGGGAAGTTTATAGAAGTGAACTCACACATAAGGAAATCAGAGAGAGAACAAATAAATAGCCTAATGCTGCAGCTCAAACTTTTAGAAAAAGAAGAACAAGTCAAGCCCAAAGCCCAAAGAAGAGATGAGATTATAAAGATCAAGGCAGAAATGAACACAATTGAGACAAAGAAAACACTACAAAAAATACATGAATTGAAGAGTTCATTCTTCAAAAGTATAAATAAAATTGATAAATCCCTGGCCAATCTTATCAAAAAAAGAAAGGAAAAGGACTCAAATTTCATGTTTAAGGAATGAAAAGGATGAAATCACTACAAATCCTACAGAAATTCAAAAGACCATTAGTACCTAATTTGGAAATCTTTACTCCCATAAGATAAAAAACTCAGAAGAAATGGACAGAATCCAGATATGTATGAATTACCAAAGTTGAATCAGGAAGATATTAAAATCCTGAACAATCCAGTATCAAATAATGAGATTGAAAATATAATTAAAAACTTGCTGATGAAGAAAAGCCCATGCCCTGATGGATTCACAGTAGAATTCTATAAAATATTCAGAGAAGATTTAATGCCAAAACTCTTCAAACTCTTCAATGAAATGGAAAAGGAAGTAATTCAACATAATTCATTTCTGGAGGCAACTATTACACTGATACCAAAACCTGAGAAAGAGCAAATCAAGAAAGAGAATTATAGACCAGTCTCCCTAATGAACATAGATGCAAAGATACTTAATAAAATATAAGCAAATAGAATGCAGCAAATCATAAGGAAAATTATACACCATGACCAGGTTGGATTTATTCCAGGAATGCAGGGATTGGTCAATATTTGTAAATCAATTAATGTAATATACCATATCAATAGAGCCAAAGACAAAAACCACATGATCATCTCAATAGATGTGGAAAAAGCTTTTGATATAGTCCAACATGCATTCTTGATAAAAACTCTCCATAAAATAGGAAAAGATGGCATTTACCTCAACCTGTTCAAAGCCATATATGACAAACCAACAGCCAACATCATACTAAATGGACAAAGACTAAAAGCTTTCACTTTAAAGCCAGGAACAAGACAAAGATGTCCACTGTCGACACTCCTATTCAACATAGTTCTGGAAACATTAGCCAGAGCAGTTAGACAAAAGAGAGAAATAAACAGAATAAAAATAGGAAAGGAAGAAGTAAAACTATCACTATTTGCAGATGACATGATACTTTACATGGAAGACCCCAAATACTCCACAAGAAGACTCCTTGAATTAATTGACAATTTCAGCAGTGTAGCTGGATAAAAAGTCAACACCCAAAAATCAATAGCATTCCTATACCCAAACAACAAACAGACTGAGGGAGAAATTAAGGAAACCATACCTTTCACAATAGCATCCAAGAAATTGAAATATTTAGGAATCAATCTAACAAAAGAAGTAAAAGATCAATTCAGTAAAAACTATAGTACTCTGTAAGAAGTGATTGAAGAGGATCTCAATTAATGGAAAAATATGCCCTGCTCATAGATAGGAAGAACAAACATTGTAAAAATTGCCATGCTATCAAAATTGTTGTACAGATTCAATGCAATTCCCATTCAACTATCTTTAGCATACCTCACAGACCTAGAGAAAACATTCCTCAAATTTATCTGGAACCACAGGAAATCCAGAATAGCAAAAGCAATCCTGGGCAACAAAGACCAGTCAGGAGGAATCACAATCCCTGACCTAAAATTATACTACAAAGCTACTGTAATAAAATCAACATGGTACTGGCTAAAAAACAGACCTGAGGATCAATGGAACAGACGAGAAGATGCAGCCACAATCAGAAACATGCTCAGCCACCTAATCTTTGAGAAAGGGGCCAAACAAGCTCACTGGAAGGACAGTCTCTTTAATAAATGGTGCTGGAAAAATTGGCTTGCCACTTGTTGAAGACTGAAAATAGACCCAAGTTTATCACCATGCACCAAACTCAAGTCAAATGGATCACAGATCTCAATATTAAAACAGAAACACTAAGTCTATTGGAAGAGAAAATAGGTAAAAACATTGGAGACATAGAAGTAGGCAGAGTGTTCATGAACAAAAATCAAAGAGAAACACTTGAAAGAACAAACAATTGGAACCTCATCTTACCGAAAAGTTTTTGCACTTCTAAAGACATCATCAGCAGAATAAAAAGAAAACTCACAAATTTGGAAAAAAATCCTAGCTGGCTGTCCCTCAGACAAAGGTCTTCTATTTAGAACATATAAGGAATTAAAAAACATGAACCTCCTCAAATTCAAAGACTCAGTCCAGAAATGGGCATCTGAGATGAATACACACTTCTCAGATAAAGAAATACAAATGGCAAATAAATGTGTTCAACATCATTAGTCATTCGAGAAATCCAAATTAAAACAATGTTGAGATTTCATCTCACCCCAGTAAGAATGGCTAGCAATAAGAAATCAACCAATAAGAAATGCTGGCAAGGCTGTGGAGAAATAGGAACTCTTCTCCACTGCTGGTGGGAATGTAGATTGGTGAAACCACTGTGGAAATCAGTTTGGAGATTCCTCAGCAAACTAGGCCTAGAGGTCCCATTCAACCCAGCTATTCCCCTTCTGGGTATTTTCCCAGAAGATCTGAAAACATCGTATCACAACAATATATGTGCAACCATGTTTATAGCAGCGCAATTTGTCATAGTTAAATTATGGAAGCAACCCAAATGTCCATCCACTGAGGACTGGATAACAAAAAACTGTGGCATTGTTATACAATGGAATATTACTCGGGTATAAAGAAAGTCTTGAGGCTTTTATAGATAAATGGTCACAATTAGAGACCATAATCATAAGTGAAGTAAATCAGAGGTGCATGCATAAGCAGCATATTGTATCACTGGTGTAGGTACCTGAAAGTGTGAATATAAACTAGGAGGTATGATAAACTGTGAAATTAAAAGAAACTGTTCCAAAGTAGGGAGCAGCTGGGATGGGAGGAGGGATAAGTGGAAACAGGGGATAATTATATTATGTATGTATGTATGTATGAATGCATGTATGCATATGCAGCATGGCTAACATGGTTGTACTAGACTTATGTTGCTTTATTGTAAGAAAGAGTTAATGATTAGTTGTTTGATCAGTCTTTCATGTCTATATTTGTTTTCCTGAGTATACACTTCAAAGTTAACAATATGTAATACAACAACCATTGTTAATTCCCTGTCACCTTGTCTGTAATTCAGTTTTGATTGTACTATTCTTGTGCTACTTTGTAAGTGGCTGTCTGTTTGTTAATATGTTTCTGCTCTTTTACTTTCTAAAATTAAAAAAATAGAAAACACAACATGGACCAATCACCAATAGGTCATCTGCCATGTACACTCATTGTGGTCTCACCTGGATTGAGAGCAGGTTGTGATGGGTAAGGCATGTACCATGGCAGCAAACAGCAGCATACATGGAAACAGAATTTGAGTCATGGCTGACAAAGACATTCAGTGAAGTATAATGGGAATGAAAACCAGTAAGTGAAAAAATAGGTGATAGATTTAAATTTACAAGGGCAGTTTGTAAGGGAGCACCTTGCTCTATTTTGTTGCTGGAATTAAGTTTAAGAATGATGGGCTGGATGATAGTAAGTCATGAGCTGTTCATCTTTGCCTGCACCAATCTTGCCATCTGGTACATTGGTTTAAAAGCATGGAGACTGGAGTCAGGCCACATAAACTCAAATCCTAGGTCTGTTACTTGGTAGTCTGGAACCATGAACTAGTTACTTTACACTTTACAAATATATAAAAATGAACTGCTGACAACCTAGCACTAAGAGTTATGCAGTACAACCATCCTAAAAGTTGCTGGCTTCGAACAAGATCACTTAGATTTGTTCACAGTTTACATGGCTCATTTGGGTACTTTTTACAATCTCAGCCCAGTGATTCTTCTGGTCTCAAATGGGCTTATTCATAGGTCTATGTTCTGATTCCAGCATCCATGCTTTTAAGCCATTATGCTACGTGGTTTTACAATCCATATACCTACCAATCTTGGTTTGTATCACTGACTCAGTCCACTGTCAACTGAATGGAACCTAATCCAGGATGGCTTGGGTGAGAAAGATCTTTTCCATATACTTTTTCACCTGTTAGCAGGCTAACTCAGGTTTATGGTCCCTTAGAGAGAGAGGGAGAAAGACAGAGAGAGAGGGAGAAAGAGAGAGACAGAGACAGAGTCAGAGGGGAAATGTGCAAGGCCCTTATTGCTGGGCCAGTGGTACAATATTACCCCCACTTCATTCTACTGGACAAAGAAAATCATAATGTCCTCTCAAATTTAGAAGGTAGGAAAGGAAACTTCATGACATGGTATAAAAATCTCAACTGTTACACTGCAAGGTGTATAGTTATAGAAAGGATTATATGTATGGAACAGTATTTTGCATTTGCTTTATCCCAACACAGATAATAATAGCACCTACTATGCAGTGTTAATTTGAGGGTTAAATGAATTAATGCATGTGACACACTTAGCACTGTGCCTGGCAGATGATCAGTGCTAGAGCAGTATCAGTTTTATTATCATCTTTTTATCTCCAAGGAGCCAGACTGTTCAACACAGTTGCCACTTTCTTTGCATGTGACCACCATATTATAAGATCAGGTTTTTATTTTCAAATCAGTCTAAAGACTGTATCCATTATTGAGAAAGGAGACTGGCCTGCGGTCATTATAATTATAGAAAAGAGGCCTAATTTCCAACTCCATTTTTAAATTTTTAAAAAAATTTTAATCTAATATATAATTGATATTAATAAAGAATATAAAAGCACTCTTCTATAAAAACTAAAGCAAAATTTCACACAAAATAGAGAATAATGATAGTTAATACACTGCATACCATAATCTTAAAAGAATGACCAAAATATTACTCAGAGTGAAAGTCGTAGACAAAGAGATACTCTCTTACAAAAAATAAGCAAAGAAATAATAGCACAAAATTTTCTCTTCCATATAAGCTTGAGTACTGCACAATTTCTCCTATATGAGAAACTCAACATACATGCACATATAAATAAAGAATAAAGTAGAAGATAGAGAAATAGGAAGTAGGTGAAATTCAAATAATACCTCAAGTTCTCCATTCTATTGTTTCAAAAATGTTTCATTATATATCCAGTTCCATTTTTGTCCATGCCTTTCTAGTAGTGACTCAAATACCCAGGAATATATTTCCTCAGTTGTAAAAGGTGGAGTACAGGCTGCTTGATCTAAATGTCTCCCAATTCCTCACCACTGAGAAATATCTATAAAAATGTCCATGCCCATGTTATCCCAGTAACAAAGAAAAAGTGAAAGGATGAGTTTTCCTATTACACTTATGGCTTTTAATTTAAAAAAGAATGCAATAGAAAAGTAAGTTGCTGTTGCTGAGACTAACCAAGAACTTAAAGTGAAATGTCAAAACCAAATTGACCTAGAACAATTTTCTCAATGTCAATTCATTGGAAGAATACACTGTTCCAAAAATTATCTGACAGTTTTTTTCATTTTAATAATTTTGATGCACTTGAGGAAGTTTAGTGAGCTTTAATGAGTCACTAAGTCTTGTAATAAATTGTTTTTGCAAAATTTTGGTAACAGAAGTTCTTTCCTTCCTCATTTCTAACTAGACAGTTATGTCTGTTCTGTCCATTTGTCTCAAAGTTAATTATGTTAAAATCAATGTTTCTGACCACAGTGAAAATTATTTGATAACTTTTGAACTATAGTGATTTTTTATAGTTTTCATCTGTATTTTAAGATAACCTTACCTCCTGTTATGTGATTTTGATTCTGAAATGTGTAGATCAATTTCAGGCAATGATATTAATGTCTTTCCTTAACCCTACTTTATGCTCCATTTGGGTTGTGCATTTCTCATATATTTCAGCAAATGTGATAGACTGACCAACATTCTTACTACTCAAGGTTGTTGTCATATTGAAATTATAATGAAAAACAAATCTGAAGTCTCTCTGTGGCTCCTCACATAGCTTTAAGCTAAGGCTAAAAAATATGCCAGCCAAACCAGGTAGAAAGTGATACATGCGTAAAACTCTTGGTAACCATTACTGTGAAGAAAAGAAGGAAAGAAATGCGTGCCAGCTAAGGCTTCAAGATTGAAGTGTAAAAAACAGCATTTCCAGGGACCTAGGTGAATGTAGCCATCAACACAGCTTCAACACAACTTCAGCAGTGTCCAGCAACTCCATGTTGTATAGTTATCCTTTCTAATGCTGCATTTGTACTTCTGCAGAGCCCTTCCTCAGAGCACACAATAGTTACAAAAGGACAAATGACTAATTAAAATGGATTTTATGAGTGTGGCTTGAGCAATTGGCACAAAATCATAAAAGTATTGCTAAATATAGAAAACACGATCGAATGATAATGCATCATAAATCTAAAGCAAATATTTTTAAAAGCTAGAGAAAAATCATCAAAACCACAAAAAGAGAAAAAAAAGCATTAACATTCTAAACACCTTCCACAATGTTTCAACACTAATAATACATGAATAGCCAATTACAAAAGGATAGTCACGTTTGATTATTTTTTATCAGTTTGGTTTTAGGCAACTTGTTTTTGCCAAATTGGCTGCTAATAAAGGAGTAGTGATCTGAGCCAAGACCCTTTAAATGTGGCTAGGTTTAGTGCACGGTATTGCAAGCCAGGCAGAATATCATCTGGGACTATTGACACAACTTACCTCAAACTCTTCAGCCTGTTTCCCATTGGCTCATAGAATCTTTTTCAGTGCTGACTTCACAATGGGTCTCTGGTATTGGAGTTTGGATCCAGAGCCTCTGCCTGAATATATATACCTAGTGAGAACTACTCTGGGTGCTTAATTTTCTGTTTTAATCCTTCCTTTTCCTTCTTCTTCCTTTAGGATTAAAATAGTTCAGGATGATCATCAAAGCTCTTCCTTCTGGTTGTTTCTAGTCTTCATGCTCTCATTGAGATTGCTGTGTTAGACATTCCCCTAGTCCTTCATGGCTTATGTAATCCACCCACAACCCCACAACAGAGATCTGCCAACTCTGTCTTCTAGCTCTGTGGTCTGACAGTCTCACAACTTCCCTCAGATCCACAGGCATCACCCAGCTGGCAGCCATGTTTGTATTAGATGACCATTCATTTTCCACCCTACTACCCAACCTTACCACATTTAAACCTGGAGATGTAAGGAGAGATGTTCCTTTTCTAAGGTTTGGAAGGCTGTTCTAGTATTCTGAGTGGCTGGAATATAAATAGAGTCATTCTAGGGACTGGAAGGAATATCACAACAATCAATTGGTTAGAAAAGGACAATTGTCTTTAATTTTAAAAAGATATTGAATAGGGCCAGGGATACAGCTCAGTAGCACAAGTACCTGCCTGGCAAGTACAAGGTCCTGAGTTCAATTCCTGGTACCAAAAAAAAAAAAAAAGGCCAAAAAGATATTGAACAGTTTGACATTTATTTCTACCCACCAGAAGCCCACTGTCAACATACTATATGTAATGAGTGCCTAGAACATAGTGGCAGTTTTTACTTAGCAAATTCATTTGCACATTAATAAATTACTTAAAATTATTTATGTACTTCTAAAAGATTGTGGCAAAAATATATATAAAATCTATTAATTCTAACTATTTTTAAGTGTACAGTTCAATAGTACTAAAAGCATATTCATATTGTTATGCAACTCATTAAAGAAACTTCATTTCGCAACACTAAAATCCTATAGTCATTATGTGTAACAGCTTTCCTTTCTTTCCCTCTACCCTTCTCCAAGAACCAGCTGCTCTACTTCCTGCTCACATGAATTTGACTACTCAGAGGGGCCTGATGCCTGGTTGGCCTTCTCTTCGGTGGATGCAATACCTGACATCCACAACGTCAGGCAAGAACAGTTCAATTTGGCTCGCATTTTAAGGGGTTCAGCCCACAAAGCTCCAAGACAGAAATATCACAATGAAAGGGTTTGGCAGAGCAAAGGTTTATGGTGGCCAGGAAGCACACCAGAGGAATAGGAGAAAAGACCAAAGAACCTAAGACCATGCCTCCACGACCTACCCAGACACATCCAGAAGTGAGCTCAATCAGTCCCCCAGGCAGATCCCAAAGCAAATCAGGTTGACACTCAACTCTAACCACTACGCTAATATAAGTGAAATTATCACATCGTTCTTCCATGACTGGCTTACTTCCCTTAATGTTAATACCCACATGGTCCATTCATGTTGTACTACGTGACAAAATGTGCTTCCATTTAAAGAGGAATAATACTCCAGTGTATGTGTGTAGCACGTGGTACATATTCACTCACTGATCAGTGGATTGCTTCCAGCATTTTGTTCATGTGAATGTTACTTCTATGAATATGGGCCTACAACTGGAAAACTAGTTTTTAAATAAACAGAAAAAGAGAAAAATGAAGACACTACACAAAGGCTTCCTGATGCCTCTCCTATTCCTGTTTCTCATCATCTACTGGGATCCATCTGTGCCTCTGTCCATGAACTATGTGAGTCAATTCTGCATTTTTGTATAATAAATGCTCTTTTTTAGCTTAAGACAGCTTGGGCTGGTTTCTGTTATTTACAATCCAAAAGTCTTGACCAATAACATGGGTAAGAGAAAAATGTCTGCAAATAGACACAAATTCTAGTCATAGCAAATATTCCTTTTATTCTGCAAGGAAAAATTAGATAAAATTTCATCATCAACAAAGAAATAAAAACTCCCAATACCAATATAGCTTGAAATGCCTGTGACATTCCATACCACTAGCAAGCAGCCAAGTGGAGTAGGAAAAGTGTCTAAATGAAAGACAGGTCAGTGACATTTTACACTGATTATTAGTTTTTGTCCTGTTTTCCTTTAATTTTTCACTGTTCCCCTGCAAAGCTAGAATTGCTCAACTGGGATGTAATTTATATGAGGGCAGTTTGTCTTTCATGAGATTAACTGACAGAATTAACCACCAAGGGGAGAACAAGATGACCATTTTGCAAGTTTAAAATAGTTCACTCAAGTCACCAGGGGATGTTTTTCTCTTTGAATCCCTCAGCTTCTATTCTTCTGCTACTGCTGTAAAAGTTCGCACACATCCCTGATGTTCATGGTGTCCAAACTTCTCCCACCCCACATTTCATGGAAATACTTAAAAAAAAAAAATGGGCAAATCCAAACTCTCATTCTCACTTTGTGGTTATTAGTATTTATGTTTTATGGAGCCTGAGAAAAAACAAAACAAAACAAAACCTTCTTCCACAAAATGGCAGTAAACTCTTTTGAAAAGAATTAATTTCTGCACTTTGGCACTCCACTTCTTACCGTTTATCTCCAAAGCATTCAGTATTTACACCTTGGTCTTCAGTGCCACAGTCTTTTTCTGCCTCTGGCTTTCTCATCACTGCTCGTGCTCATTTCTCAGATGTCTGGCTTTTCTTGAACTTGCTTTTTAAAAACTGTTTCCCTTCAAAATCTTGATTTCTGAGAGATGTTGCTAAAGGAAATATATGTGATGAAAAGGGAAAGAGCCATATTTTTACATCTTTAGGTCCATGTTGGTATTTTCCTCTATTCTGAGACACAAGCCTCAGTGTCTGGTATTCTCTAATTCTCATGTTGGAAAAGTTTAGAGACCCATAGGGAGTATTCCCAGAACCTCCTGAAGGTACGCTAGGCATTGGCACTGGTGAGCAATATGAGCATCAACTAAAGCACAAACAAAGAATCATCACTGTAACAATCCCCACATCTACAAGGACTGGGGACATGCACACGTTCTTTAAGTTACAACTCCTTTCTGTCTGAACATTTCTTATAAAATCAATGCAAGAACCAGGTGTAGTGGCACACACCTATAATCCCAGCACTTGGGAGGCTGAGGCAGGAGGATTTTTGTGAGTTCAAGACCAACCTGGGCTACAAAGTGAGCTCAAGTTCAGCCTGAACTTCATAGCCAGACTGTCTCAAAAAGACAAATAATAAAATAAAATAACGTAAAATAACTTAAAATAGAATAAAAGCAAGAAATTGCAACATGGGATCAAATAACTTTTTATAAGCAATTTCCCCAAAATAAGCCCACTGAGAAACTACTGATATCCCTGTTTAATGACCAAGTTTCATTCCTGAAACTAGGTCAGTAACTGACTTGATTGCTGAGTGAGGAAGTATATATAGTAGGTGCATTGCAACACTCAGAACCAAGACGTGGCCAAAGGGAACTCCAACTCAATGAGTTTGCTTTTATTAGCGTAGCTCTTCCATGCAGTACTGTGTAACAGAACATAAAACTGCAGTACTCTACTGTACAGTACAATCAGCAAAGACTACAGTACAGTATAAACAAGACACACAGTACAAGAAGGCACTGAGGTCTTCAAGATGCACAGAACCAGGCCAAATAAAAGGCATCATAAGTCTGAGCGGCAGGTCCTAAGCCTGAACAGCCATTAAACAGGTAGTCATGCAAGGAAGAATATCTGCACTCAAGATCTGAAAAGCTGAACATGCTTTTTTCTATATAGCTTCCTTTAGGTCAATAGTAATATGTCCTAATAACACTAGAAATAAATAGCACTAGAAAACAAAAGTCTTACATACATTTTTAAATAGCTGCCTAACTCATAAAATTAGCCTGTTTGAAATCAAAAATCATTCTATCTCTGCAATTCATGATGTACTGTGTAGCCAGTAGTCTCCATTTAGTGTGAACAGGTTAAAGCAGACATTGAATTTCTGTCATCACAGCCTCTATCAAAGCTAAAATGTGTAATAAACTATAAAATTTATTACTCAATCGAATTTCTATCTCTGCCTATATTATGTATGATAACCAGAAGCTGGAAGGGAATGAAAACAAGCACAACACAGGCAGCTTCTCTTCTAGGACTCAGAAGTCTGTCTGGAGCAATCCAAATACCACAACATAATTACCAAAAGTAAAGCATACAACCTGTTCAACATAAAACTTTCAGCGAAAATTATAAGTAAAAGTCTCTATTATGGTTCAGACAAGTGAAATAGTCATAGATATGGACAGGAAGACTCAGGAGGAGGCAGACAGTGAGCTCAACGCAGAAGTTTGTGAGGAGGAGAGCAGTACGGACTTGGATCTGAGCTGTATGGCACTAAGCTGAGGAACGGACACGGTCAACGACACAGGCTAAGTCACCGCCACTGTGTCTTGGAGAGAGGGGAGAAAATGCAGCAATAGATCCATGGAAAGGGATTTTCAAAGGAGAGAAAGAAATTTATATGGTAAAGAAAAAAAATGTATCAGGTAAAGAAAAAAGGAGGGGCGGGAGCTTTTTCAGTAAGTGAACTAGCGGCAGAGAAACTTCTGTCTTGGTCCTGTTTTATACAGAAAATGTATCAAATGTCCACTTCACTAAACCATTCTTAATGATTCAACAAATACCTCTGAAATGTGTTCCATCACAGACATTAAACAAAGAATAAAAATAAAATAAATGTCTCATTTGTGACTGTAGATTATTTTATTCAAGGACAAGTACATGTATTCAATATGTTTCCTTGAATACACACACAAACACACACATGTCAAAGTTAACTATAAGTGAAAATTATATTGCTGGTATTTTGTTCTTTTAAAGCACAAGATTCAGGTTTCTGAGTAGAACTTGAAAATTTAAAAGTCAAGAAGCAAAATTTAATAGTAAGAAAGTTGAAAAATACTTCTTGTGCACCTTCATTAAAGATTAGGCATAAAACTACCCTTACAGAGCAAAAGGTAGAATATTTCTTCAGGTCGATGCACTTTCTCCTCACAGAGATCTTCCCAGATGAGATTATCTGCATACCTAGGGGCATGTGGTTGTGTGCTAGCCCACAACAGTGGGAGATAAATGCCTTGCATCTTCCTGGAGTAACAATTTTATCGTGATTAGGAAGTAGGGCAAGTTAAGTAATTTAATAGTAAGTAATTGAAGACATAGTTTTATATTAAAGTATATACGGAAAAATTATAGTGCACAATGCAAAATGCTCCTGGAATTTTATGAGAAAATATGAGGCATCCAATAAATCTCCCTCGTGGTCAGCTATGGAAGTTGGTTTCCTGTGCAGCACAAGGAGCAAAGAAGGTCTCCGAGACGAGTTCCGAGCATGTTTATTCTTATTAGAGGTGTCCTGGGAATATTGTTTACATGATTGTTGGCCTAATAGATTATTTCTTTTATACTTATGCATTTTACCTTTTATTTAACCTGATTATTGGAATAAGGAAGATGGATTGATCATAAGATTGTTTTCAGTGTGTTAGAGGCAGGTTTGTTAATCTTTAACTTTTAACCAGAGCCTTCAGCTCTTTTTGCATGACCTCTGGGGCTTGAGGACCTCCAACAGGTTGGACTGGACCTCCAACCTCATGTGCATCCTATTGAGTTGGTCGTGGGTCCCAAACAATGTTCCCAGAGCTCTGGGTAGTTCCAGACAATCAGTTCTGCCTGCACCATTAGCTCCAGGGATTGGTAGCTCTCTGTGCAACTGAATGTTCCCAGATTATCCCTGTGACAAGCCACCTGCCAGGACTCAGCACATCAGAGGCAAGCTAAGAAGCTAGAGAAAGATTTAAAGCTCAAACTTGTGCTGAGCAATCAGTATATTTTTGTCCCACAATTTACACCTACTGTAGCATGACCCAATTTCTCACTTCCAGTTTTTTCCCTTAAATTTTGAATTCTGATTTACAAAAATCAGTGGAAGAAATTGCAATTTCTCCATCATAAAACTGGGAAACCTACTGAAATATAACATATTCTTTGACCTGCCATTAAGTAACACTTGATATTTATTGAAATAAAAGTTCCTGGCCTCTCACAAGGCCACCTTTTATTTGTGTGATAGAAATGCCCTGATAATGACAGGGCATGTGGGAAATGCTGTGTTCTGCATGGAGTTTACACAAAATATACAAATGAAAAAATTCTGTATTGACTTGCTGCACATTGACATGATGATGCATAAAGTGGTTTAAGATTATCAGTTTACCAGCTTAGAAAGGGATAAGAATTAAGTTACTCAAAAAAGTGGTATAAGAGGGAAAAAATGTAACCCACTCTTGCTTGAAATCATCTAAATGAAACATGTGATAAAATAGTTTTTAGTGCATTAGATTTCAAGGATTTAGGAAAGTCAAGCCTGAGAGTTGGGAAACAAGGGAGGATACCCTGATTTACCCAGTGACCTGCCTTATGCAGTTAGGGAAACCACAGCACATAGAGAACCTCAAGTAGCAGACAGAGCTAAAAGTCTGAGGGAGAGCTTAAGTGGGCTAGATTTTGCCACAGAGCATAGGAGAGAAGAGGAACAGTACAAACAGAAAATTTCCGAGGCCTCAAAGTGTTTTCCTCAGACTTGGTACAATTACAATCATTGCATGTATGTGAGGAAAATCCCCAGGAAACAGCTACTATTGCCTTCTCGAAGAAGCGGGCAGCACCCAGACATGGCTAAGAATAGGGAAAGAGGGATCTGGCCCATTGCTAACATCCCCAGCCTCACAGCGAGCCTTCCATAGGATCCCTCATTTCAGTCCTGCCTGTTACGAGATTGGCACATTGACAGCTGAAGCTGTCCTGAAGTCCTGAGCTGGGCACAGATCTGCTTTGGGGCCAGTCACAGGTCTGCAGCCCTTGTGTAAACTACGCTCCCTGGCCTCTTCTCAAGTCTCATTAAGAGGGTGCTGACCCTCCTTTGCTGTAGTACAGGTCCTGTTAATGCAGCATAGCACCAATTGTGTAGTAAAGGACACTGTGGTAATGTATACCCAAGTTAATTCTTCAGAATATTTCTGCTAATGAATTAAGTTTAATCTTATGAATTTTATTATATTGAACAATGAAGATTTAACAGAAAAAATATCAAAAACTACAGTATTGAAATTTTAATATTTGTTGAGTATTTATAAAAAAAGCATCAAAATTGTCAACATTGACTGCTTTTGGGGGTACAAAATCTAAAATAGAACGACAGAAATAAATTTCTTTTTTGGTACTGGGAATCAAACTCAGGACCTTGAGCTTGTCAGACAGGTGCTCCTGCCACTGAGCTATATCCCCAGCATATGAACTACAATGAAAATACCAATAACATTCTATAAAAATTCTTTACTTCAATTATCACACCTAAGGCAGTCTGCACACGTGACAACAGTACCTTCTATACACATGTATTGCTTATACTGACAGCACAATATTTTGCTTTCTTTGTCTTATTGTAGGACATGCTTGACATCTTGGTGGTCTCACTGCTTTTTCAGGAGGTTCTTATACTATGCAATGTGTAATTAACAAGAACATAAAATATCAATAAAATAAGGTATTAAATTTTTAGTTTGTATTGCATGTTTAGGAATAAACATCATTTTCACACCACTTCTGTATTTGGTGAAAAACCTAAATGAATACCTCAGAAATAAACTCCTATGATCTACAATGAAAATACCAATAGAACTCTAGAACAAAAATAATCTTTGTTTCACTTGTCATACCTAAGGCAGTCTTTACACATGAAAATTGCATGTTCCATACACATGGTTTGCTTACACTGACAGTGCCTGTGCTTAGCTTTAATTTCCTGTGTGGCAGACCTTTCTCGACACCTCTCTTGTCTTTCTCTTTTGTCAGGAGCTTCCCTTTATACTGTACAATGTGTACATAAAAGGAAAATAAGATACCCATAAATATCAAATATGTAACAAGTGCTTAGAATAGATAGCAATATTTTCACATCAGCTGTTTACTTGCTTACAAAACTTAAAATATAAAATCAGAGATAAAACCTATGTGAACAACTATGTAAATACAAAGGTCTACCACAGAAATAATCTTTTCTTTAACTGTCACACCCACAGCAGTCTTCACACATGACAACTGCATATCCCATGCACAAATATCACTTACACTGATAACGTGTGTGTAAGTTTTTTTTCCTGTCCTTCCTTGTAGGGCACAGGTGACATCTCTGTGGTTCTCCTGTTGTCTTGTAGGCTTTTGTGATGCTGCACCTGCATGTTCACCTGTCAGCTCACCAGTGTGATCCACAATTTCTTGGTGCAGTTCCCTTTTCTGGAACATTTTGTTTTCCTCTGCTGTAAATGTTCTTTTATGAGTTCCAGGTCTAATCTCCTATTTTGCAGTTGTTATTTTTATTCTAAGCTATCAAATATTTATGCCACATGTTTATGATCAGGTAAAATATAACTCTTGGCCAATGCTTTGTGTTCCAAATCACATCATGGTTGCTGCATATCTCATCAACAATATCCATTCCACCTTTAATTTTGTTGTAAAAAGTTAACCATCTCAGGCTTTAGTTTCCTCAAGGTTTTTGTACAGTTAGAAACAAAGTAATAGAGTCACTCCCTGCCCTTCCCTTCATTCAACTGTAAATGCCGTGCCATCTAATATACTGCCTAAAACTGCAGGGACAACCAAATCCTCGCTCACAGACAGGATAGCATGGAAAAAGGGCAGGTGACACCAACATGTGGCAGATGACACCAAAAGCAAGAAGAGGGGAGGAGAAAGCAAGCCTCTTCCTCTCCCTTACATTCTACGCAGCTCCCTGCCCCAGGGCAGGTGTAGTGCTCACACCCTTAATCCCCACACTGGACCACGAATCAAGTAAAACTGTAGATTCAGCTGCCTCTGAAAAGCTAACACCCCATGACCACATGAGGCTGCAGGGGGACATCCAGACACAAACCATAATAGAAACACATACATACATGAACAAAAGTTACAAACAGACTCCACATACATAAACCACTTATTTTTAACTAAAGTGCAAAGATAATTGACCATTCAAAAAATGGTTCTATGATAACTGGCCAACCACATTCCAAGTAAGTACCAATCCAAATTTCATACATAAAATTAATTTAAAAAGAAACATAGGTATAAATATAAAATTTTAAAATGTAAAACTCTTATAAAAATATTCTACAAAATCTTTGAGACTTCAGGTTAGCCAAAAATTTAATGTAAAACCCAAATTATGTTTCATAAAATATTTTAAAATTGTCAAAATAAAATTTATCAACATTTAAAAAGTTTCTGTTCTTGGAATACACTGCTAATTGTGTAAAGTGCTAAATCTTTTCTAGGAAAAAATATTAGTAAATCATATACCCAATAATAGATTTATAACCAGAACAGTAATTTCAAAATTAAAAAATAAGAAAATGATCTAATAAAAAATTGAGAAAAAATTGAATACACTTGATAAAAATATATAGATGTGATAACAAATGGGCACTTGAAAAAATATATACTGCCTTAGTCATAAAGGAAAAGCAAATTAAATTGTAATGACAGACCATTACACACCTCTTAGAAAGACCAGCATTAAGAGGTTGATAGACTTTAATATATTATTGGTAGAAATTTTAAATGATACCACTATTTGGCAATTTCATAAAAATTAACTTGTACCTCAGAGTTTATCCTTGCCACTCCTGGGTAGTTATCCAAAAGGAAAACATAAATACCTCCTTAATGAGAAATTGCACATGAATAAGTAATCCAGAGTCTATCAATAAGTGAATGGGCCAACTAGTGAAGCCCACTGAATGAAAGAAACCTGAATAAAATAGAACACTTATTATATGGGTCTAGTTATTTAAAAGTATGGAAAACAAAAACTACTGATAGATCAGGGATTATTTAAGAGTTGGGAAAAGTGGCAAGAGAAAAGTATTATGAAGGGCATGAGGGAACTTTTAAAGGTGAAGCTTATGTTATCTTCAGACAATTGTTATTGTAGCATCTATAGCCTCACGAATGCTCTTGGGCAATAGCCCTCATGGTTACTCCAAACTACTAGAATATTGGTGGTTTTTCTCACTTAATAAGTGGCTCCAGGAGTAGAAACCAAGCCACTTTGCATGGCCTAGAAGGTCTTAAGTAAGAGAGCTAAGTGATACAGACAAAGGTATGATGTGGTGGAAAGTGACACCCCCAAAGTGTTTCCCAGAAGGAAAATCTCTTTAAAGAAACTATTTTTAAACAGGTGGCCCAGCACTTCAACTGATTGTGTTCATTCGTTTTTCATTTCTGGCACACAAGACACAACACCCACAACTTAAAGCAGGAAAGCTTAAATTTGGCACTTTCAGAGAATCTAACTGGTGCTCATTTCACTCCACGGCAGATGCATCATGGCAGAAGGACATGGTGGAGCAAAGCTACTTATATCAAAGGGACCTGCAGGCAGAGCTGGCACAGTTCAAGGACGCAAGGAACAAGGAGACCAGACATCAACTCCAAGGCACATCCAGATGTACAATTGTGCTACACAAATCACTGGGGCAGTGGCTCCCAAGGCAATCAGGTAGACACAATCAAGCTTAAGGGTCACATCCCATCCTTTGTCAATGTAATGCAGTCACATCTCTTAAACTGTACTTAATCCTTCAGTAAATACCAGGTCATAATTCCATCTACCACAAAACATCTATCTTGTGTACAACCACAACTACAATAATTATTTTTCAAAAGTAAGTCCAATTTTCCCTTGAGACTCAAGACAAACTCCTAGCTGTGAACCTCTATAAAAGTAAAAATCAATTTATAGAATTCTATGGTGCAAGACACAGAGTAAACATTTCCATTTCCAAAGGGAAGGAATAGTTTCATAGAAAGAATCAGACAAAAGGAAGACAAACAGAGTATGGCAAATATTGAATCCTATATTAGATACATACTCAGCATCAGGGCCGCACAGGAGTGAGATTTGGCATGTGAGTTTCACAGAGCTTAGAAAAGCCTTACCCCATAGTCTTTTTGGTTGAAGAACATATGGCCTTTCTCAGGCTTGATTTGCTCACTGCATGCAGCTTTTATTGGAAGCCATCCCATGTTCCTAACTTCTCCAAATTTCAGGGGTGTTCATTATACCTTTGGCTTTATTACCACAGTTTCGTGCACTGCCCTGTTGGGATCTGTTTGTGTGATCTCCCAGACTTTCCTTTATAATATGGACAGAAAGCTCTCCTGACCCCACAACTCTTGCATTCTACATGTCAATGAGATCAGCACCATAAGCACGACACCAAGATTTGCTGTCAGTGAATGGGGTAGCCAGGCGCCCTTGGACCATTAACACAGCGGCCTCTAGATGATTAGAATGAAAAGAATACCAAGGAGCTGCTTGGAAGTTTTATACCTCTCAAATAAAAGGTTTATAATTTTGCACCCTAGATCCTTAATATGAGTGAGACCTTGCTGACTTCTGAGATGTTCTCAAGGTATCTTTCTTCTCGTCCTTGTACCAAGTACTTGATTTTTTTATTTCTTTCTAATGGTGCTAATCTCTTCAGCACTCACACCTCCTTTGAGCCCAAATTTATCCAGAGTTCCTTTTGGGCCAATATCTAAATTCTTCAAATTTTTTTCACTGCTTTTTGTCCCAAATTCTCACTATAAATCTGACTGAATACAGCCACAGTGAGAATATTGAGTTGTCTTAAAATTTTCTCCCCCAAATTAATTAGTTTACCACTCTTATTCTCAGTCTATAGTAGTCTTGGGACATAGGCAAGACATACACAGATTTTTCTGCCATGATGCAATACAGTTGGCCTCCAGTCCAGCTACCAGTGTAGTACTTGTTCCAGTGAAATCACCTGACCCTGACCTTTACTGTCCCCATGCTTATCAGCATTCTGGTCTCTAAATTTCTGACCAGAATCACTCATCAGACATTCTAAGACATTTCTAGTTCATATCTCCAAACCTTTCAAACTCCTCCTGAAAACCAGTTTTAAAAGTTTCTGAACTGCATAGTCCGGTATAGTCTCAGCAACAGCACTAAGTCCTCCATACCAATATTTTGCTAGTCAGCTGGGACAGAATACCCAGCGCTCATGGCTGAAGGAAAGAGAGGTTTCACTTGGCTCTAATGTCAGGGGATGCCATTTGAGCTTAATTTCTGAGGCTGTAATCCAAATCTAGCTGGCTCCATGACAGAGGCATCATGGTAAAAGAACATAGTGGAGTACCTCTTCTTCATTCATGGCGGCTAGGAGGCAGAGAAATGGAACAGAGGTGAAGTAATAAAGAACCAGATACAGGATCCAAAGTTAGCCCTCTAAAATCCACCCAGACACACTCAGAAATGTGCTCCACCAATCCTCTAGGTGGCTCCCAAGCCAATCAAAATCACACAATCAAGCTGTCCATCACACTGATATAAGAAGTCCCTGAGAGATATGGATATTCTGAGATATTTGTCTATTTTATGAGGTTTTAGAATCTTTTTAAAAATTTAGAAGCAAATGGAAGTAACTGCAATAATGGGAATTATCAATGCGTAGAGCAATTGTAAACAACAGCTGAAGATACTTGGGAGTCCTACCATGGGAACAACAAATCAGATGTTAAATGGAACACCAGGACTGTTTGGGGGAGAGGATCCATCCACTTTTTAAACCAGCATTAAGCACCAGGTGATGACTCCTGAGTATGAGGGCTTATACATCATTTTCCTACTCATAGGGAGTGAATAGCAGCTTCCTTGCAGAATACTAATTGGATTTTCAAAGCCAAATACTCTTGACAGCACCTCAAGTCATTTGCAATAATGTTAAATTTTTGGCCTGGATTTTAAAGTCCCAGCAGAAAGTGTGGCCAAGGAAGAGAGGTTTTATTAAGGGCATTTAGAAATGTAACTTACCCTGATAGAACATTTCGGGGCTATCTTGTGAGCACTAGGCCTTGGAAGTTAAAATACATTCAATCACTCTGCTAAGCTGACTGCACATGAAGTCAAGAGAACTGTCCAAGTACAAAGTGTGAATCTGCGTTTGGTCTACAGGAGAAGCTATGAAGTTCTTAATTTCAAGATGTTTGGGTGCCACTGAAGTGATTTTTTTTTTTTTTTTTTTTTTTGCTTCCACTGCATAGAAATGCAGAAAGCCATTTGAAATGTGATTAAAAAGTCAGTATCTTAAGGGAATGCTAAATAACTGTTTTGGTTCTGTACGGCTAGTTTTAGCTTAAATGACTAATGATTAAATGATTAAGTGGATTGCTTAGTGTAGGAGTTTCTAGGGTAATGGTTGTAGATGATATATAAAATTTTCATATAACAATGTTTTCAACACTATATTACACACTTCAAAACAAAATTTCAAATAATATTTTTAATTTTCTATAAGCTGTTAATATGACAATGCCAGTATTAGATAAATTAAGTGCCACTTCATATTTTCCCTTGTACACACAGAACATGATCTGTTCTTTGTCTTTGTAGTAAGGGAAATAAAAGGAAGAGAACAAAGAGGAAGCAGATTGTTAAAATTATTAAACTGTGGTTCACTGGTCCCATGGGGACAGACAGAGGCAAAAATGACCCTACTCTGTATGAATATTACATAATTCTATGGAGAATTGTTGCGTTCCACTAACTGAAACTTCTAATAGAAACATATGCTTATTTTACATTGGAAATCATTAGGTTGTATAGGGCTTACTTTCCAAAAGAAAAATTTTAGTAATATGAGTAGCTGTTGGCTTAATTTTGCGAAGAGTACATGGTAATACCATAGGGTAATACCTGCCTGTGTTGTAAAGCCCAGCAGCTTAATTTAAGTCACCATCGTTTCACAAGCTATCCCAACACTGCAGAATGCACTGGCCATTAGCTACCCTTTTTAGGGTAAGAACTTGATTTTAATTCTTTAAAAAGAGGTGCAAACACAATTTACAGTAATTGGCAGAAACATAGTTCTTAAAACAATGGAACCAGCTCAAAATGGGCAACACATATACTATAACTTTTAATACAGAAGATTAAAAAATGTTCAAAAATGGTTTTATATGCAGTTTTACATATTTTTGTTTTCTTCTAATATATATAAAGCAAAAAATTAACAGAAATATTTAAAACTCTTTTCTCTAATATATATGATAAATATGTATATATAATTTAAAGTGCTGATATTTAATCTATTGGTGTAGATGTTGATTTTAGCACTTTTTTTTATCTTTTTCTTGCACCACCAGAATGCTAATGGCAATGAGATGTTAGAGAATAGCAGCTGAGGACCTTTCTGAAGAGAAGGAATATCAAGAATCAGTGCAACAAAGTTCTGAAACAAAGGAAATCACGAAAAAATGGACACAGCTGCAAACGCTTGCAGTGAAGACCCACCTAGATAGAAAAAAAGCCAATCATTGCATTCACTTGCTTAATGACAATGTCTTGTCATTCTGACGAAGAGAGTTAAAGAAAAGACAACCTTACAAGAGCCTGAAAAAACTGAGACCTAGTGAGCCAGAAGCATGTCTTAGTGGGCTGCAGACTTTCTCAAGGAAAGAAAAGACACCAGAGAGCCAGACTCATGCTGTTCTTAAGGAAGGGGACTCTCCTTCCAAACGATCACCTTCCATTTCATCCTCCCTTCCTGCAAGCCATAGATGTCACCTTGAACCTTGAGTACAGTATAAAGTTGTTATTTCTGATACACTAGGCACATTTTGTAACTTTTTGGTGAATACCTGAGGAAAATTATTGGTTCTTCTGATAAATTACACACATTAAACAATGCTTTTCATTATAAAAAGTTTATTTAAGGTAGTGCTTTGAGAGGTTTAGAATGCATTGTGTGTGTTTCTATTATTTATTATGGGAAATGGTTTTGACTTATGACCAACTTCAGTTACAACAAGCCCTCATGAATAAATTGTGTTCATAAGTCAAGGGTCCACTGTAATTAGGATTTAACTCAGAGTTTTCCTGCTGAACTCATCTCACCAGCCTTATTTTGTTTGTTTGCTTGTTGTTTGTTTTGTTTTGAGACAAAGTCTCACTACGTTGCCTCGGCTAGGCTCAAACTTGGGAATCCTTTTGCTTCAACCTCTGAGAGTTCTGAGGTTATAGGCATGCCCCCACAAGACACTAATTTATATCCAGCCATCTTTATATTCAACCATCTTTCCACTTATGCTGCTCCTGGCTGTGACAATTTTGCAGCTTTACTTTGGTGTGTTTTACAGATGTCATTCTATGGATGTGTTCAATGTTTTTCTCATTACAGCTGTGTAGGGATTGTTTTTCAAATGATGACCCCAGAGATCAAACACCTTTCTCATCAAATTGTGTCATGATTATATGTTATCATAAAGAAATATTAGAAACACATGCATAAAAAACACATTACCATACTCTTCACTTTTGTTCACTTTGACTGTGTGGTTAAGGTCGTATTTGTCAGGTTTACTCACTTTAAGTTTCTTTTCTATCTTTTCATGCTAGGGAGAAAGAAAGTTGGTTACTATGCACCTCGTGAATAAGAGGTTAGGTTTCACCCCTTGGAGGGAGAATGCATGAATTATTTTGAAATCTTTGAGGGAAGGATTTGTATTTTCTACCAATTTATTTATATATTTTATTTATATTCCAGGGAGATATATATAGATATTTATTTTATGGTCTAAATTATAAACCAATACTGCTTTGTTTTGCTGTTGAACTTGTTCCAGCTTTGGTTCCTGGAGCTCTGTCCAATGACCCAGTCTTACGTTGACACAGTCCCACAAATGTGGGCTGTTGGAGCTTTCTTATTAACATTTCCTTACTCTCTAGCACTGCAAGATGTTTCTGAATCATCTTGTATATTCCTTTTCTTTTCATGTGAAACAAACCATTTCTTCAAAAGCCATGATTTCTTTTACTGGCAAATATTAGAAACCAAGATTAGAGAGCTAAATATGGTTGTTGATACTGAAGGGTCAATTATTCTAGGACCACTCAGCTGAACAGAGCAGGAGAATATGTCCCTATGCACCAACACATGCACACGCAGGTATACCTGTTTATGAGTAGTTCTGTATGAGGTCTTCAGTATCCATGGCAAACTCTGAATGAGATCTTTTAATGTCATCATTCTAGATTATTAAGTGAACACTCAGTCTGATCAGACTCCTGTAATCTACCAACAATTTGATTAATAGTGTACTCACAGTATACAAAGGCAGCAGTGTCAAAACTGCTGGTCTCTACTGCTGTGGGGGAGACATCAATAGGAGTACCATGCTCATGATGAATTTCTTGTGCCTTAAATCTTAGACTTCTCATCCTGAAGTTACCCAAGTCTGCACCTTTTCCCTCCACCCATTTTAGTGAAGTTGTTTCGTATGTTTGTAATATAATTAAATAGTTCATCACATTTTACCTTTCACCCTGTGATCTCCAAGTCTTCTAGGTGCTTTTTTAATATTTTATATTTTAAGGTTCACTCTGTGCTATGAGATAACATGGGTTTTGATAAATGCCTCGTATCACACATTCACTGTTATGGTAAAATACAGAATCATCTCACTGTCCTAAAAATCCCCTGTGCTATAATTATTGAACTATTCTTTCCTCCCTACCAAATCATTTGTAACAACTGATCTTTGCACTGACTATAGTTTTGAGTTCTCCAGAATACTGAATTGCCATCAAACACTATGTTGCATTTTAATATTGGTATATTTTACTTACAATATGCAGTGACAGTTTACTCTTGCCACTTTGTGACTAGATGAGTCATTTCTTTTTATTTTAAATAGTATTTCATTGCATGCATATGAACTACATTGTACTCCTATTGGGGATATTTTATTGACATATATTCAATATGCATTGTACTCCTATTGATGTCTTTCATTACAGTAGAGACCAGCAATTTTGACACTGCTGTCCTTTTTATTTTAAATAGCATTTCATTGCATGCATATGGACTAAAATTATAAGCTACAGTGTATTTATTCATTCATCTACTAAGATATCTGTTGTTTCTAGTTTTGGGGATATTGTTAATAAACATGTTAAAATGTTCATATAGACATAATTTTAGAATTGATTATATTTCACTTTATTTAGTCCTTTTCTAACACACTTCTTTATGTAAATAAGATGTTTTGACCTGCATTATTATCTGCCCCTGAAGAATTCTATTAACATTTTCCACTAACTAGTCTGCTGGTGACAAATTCTATCCATTTTATTTGCACTTTTCCTACCAATTTCAAAAGTAACTTAACTAAATAAAAAAAATGCAGGTCAGTTCTCTTCTTCCTTTAAACACCTTGCTTCATTCTATTCCCTCTTCCTCGAGCAGTTTTTAGACAGGCACCTGCTGTAATTGTTCACCTGTCTTCTACAGTTTCAAGGGCAGTTTCTGGCTTCTTTCGAGATCATCGTATTATTTTTGTGGTTTCGGTGTGAGGTGTGTACATTACATGTGTAGGGTTTTTAGAATTCAATCTTTCTTCTGAATTTCTGAGAGTTGTACATTGGTATTTAGTCATCAATTTTTAAAAATTCTATGCTTTTATACTTCAATCTTTTTAAAAACTCTATTCTCTCCCTACAAAACTCCAGTTACATATATACTGTACTTTTAGAACTTATCCCACAGTTCTTGGACGTTTCTCTTTCTTTAATTCACTTTTTCTTTATACTTCAGTTGGGGATATTTTATTGACATATACTCAAGCTCTGTCATTCTTTTCATACTTTTCTTGGCTATTTTCACTTAACAGATAAGCCTGGGGAAGGCATTTGTTTTGTTATGGAGTTTTCAAATTATAACATTTTACTTACATTTTTTCTTAGTTTCCAGTTCTCTTAATTATGCTCACGTTTTTGTATTGCCTACCTCTCTAATAGTACATGTACTACATTAATTAGCATTATTTTAAATAATTTTTGATAACTCTAAAATTTGTGTCTGTTTGTACCTGGTATTGATGTCTATTTTACCTCTGTAGAATTTGTATGTCTTTCCATTAAGTATGTTGTCTTTAGAAAAATTGTACTTTAATGATTTTTGTTGAAAGTTGGTCATGATTTATAGGATAATAAGAACTCAGATGCAAAGGTCTTTAGTGTGAGACTTTAAATTGGCCATAGTTGTAGATTCCAGGGATATTCAATTCATTTATTGATCTTTACTCACCTCCCCTGTGGACCATGGTCATCCCTAAGTACTCTCAAGAATAGTTGACTTCTTGCTGATCTTCTATCTAATACCCACTACTATGATGGAGTCCAGTAGCATGACAGTGAAGCTTTGGGGAGGGGAAGCATTACCTAATCTTGCTTGACATCTCTTTTCTTGAAATTTATTTTAAAGAATAAAAAAAGGAAAGCTTATTAAAAAACAGACATTCATTTACAAAATAGCATAAGAACGACATAAGCAATACTGAATTACAGTAGGAAATTAACAATGACTATTGTATTACATATTGATATCTTCAAAGTGGTTTCTCAAGAAAACAAATAGAGATGTACAATACTGTTCAAACAATTAATCATTAACTGATCTTTCAGTAAAGTGGTAGAAGTCACTAGCACAACTATGTTACCTAGCCTGTGTATATATACATATATAATTTCCCTTTATACATATGTAATTACCCTTTCTTTCCTTTCTCTTTTCACTCATCCCAGTTGCTCTTTATTTTGAGCACTTTCCTTTCGTTTCACAATGTCTATCCTACCTGGTAATTTTTATTCACTTTTTCAGGTTCTCACACTAGTGAGACAGTATGTTGCTTAGACGTATAGGTCTCATTTATCTCACTTACTAGTATGGTCTCTAGTTGTGACTATTTACCTGTAAAAGCCTTGAGTTTATCTTTCTTTATAGTTGAATAGTATTCCATTGTATAAAAATACCACATTTTTAAATCCATTCGTCATTGGATGGACATTTCGGTTGCTTCCATAATTTAGCTATGACAAATTGCACTGCTATAAACATGGAGTGCACATATATTGCTGTGATATGATGTTTTCAGTTCTTCTGGGAAAATATCCAGAAGGGGAATAGCTGCGTTGAATGGGACCTCTAGATCTAGTTTGCTGAGGAATCTCCAAACTGATTTCCACAGTGGTTTCACCAGTCTGCATTCCCACCAGCAGTGGAGAAGAGTTCCTATTTCTCCACAGCCTCGCTAGCATTTGTTATTGGTTGATTTCTTAATGCTAGCCACTCTTACTGGGGTGAGACGAAATCTCAGTGTTGTTTTAATTTGCATTTCTTGAATAATTAATGATGTTGAACACTTTCTCATGTATTTGTCGTTTGATTGTTCTCATGCCTTTCTTTATCTGAGAAGTGTGTGTTCACCTCAGATGCCTATTTCTGGGTGGGGTCTTTGAATTTTGCAGGGCTGATGTTTTGTAATTCTTTATATGTTCTAGATAGAATACCTTTGCCTGAGGAACAGTCAGTTAAATTTTTTTCCCAATTTGTGGGTTTTCTTTTCACTGTGCTGATGATTTCTTTAAATGCACAAAAACTTTTCAGTAAGATGAGATCACACTTGTTGATTCTGTGAAGTATTTCCCATGCAGTTTGGTTTCTGCTCGTGAACTCTAAGCCTACCCCCATGTCTTTGTCTCTGCCTACCTCTGTGTTCCTTCCTACTTTCTCCTCCAACAGATTTAGTGTTTCTGTTTTAATATTGACGTCTGTGATCCATTTTGACTTGAGTTTGGTGGATGGTGACAGACTTGGGTCTATTTTGTCTTTGGCAAGTGGCAAGCCAATTTTTGCAGCGCCATTTATTAAAGAGGCTATCTTTCTTCCAGTGAGGTTGTTTGGCCCCTTTGTCAAAGCTTAGGTGGCTGATTGTGTTTGTGGTTGTGGCTGCATCTTCCAGTCTGTTCCATTGATCCTCAGGTCTGCTTGTTAGCCAGTACCAGGTTGACTTTATTACAATAGTTTTGTAGTATAATTTCAGGTGAACGATTGTGATTCCACCTGATTTGTCCTTGTTGCCCAGGATTGCTTTTGCTATTCTGGGTCTCTTCTGGTTCCAGATGAATTTGAGGCATGTTTTCTCTAGCTCTGTGATGTATGCTAATGGTAATTTAGTGGGAATTGCATTGAATCTGTACAGTTTTGGTAGTATGGCCATTTTCACAATGTTGGTTCTTCCTAACCATGAGCTGGGGATGTTTTTTCATCTGTTGAAGTCCTCTCGATCTCTTTTTTCAGAGTACTGTAGTTTTCATTGAATAAATCTTTTACATCCCTTGTTAGATTGATTCCTAAATATTTCAGTTTCTTGGATGCTATTGTAAAAGTTATGGTTTCCTTAATTTCTCTCTCAGATTGTTGTTTGTGTATAGGAATGCTATTGATTTTTGGGTGTTGACCTTGTATTCAGCTACTCTGCTGAATTTGTCAATTAATTCCAGGAGTCTTCTTGTGGAGTTTTTGGGGTCTTCCATGTAAAGTATCATGTCATCTGCAAATAGTGATAGTTTTAATTCTTCATTTCCAATCCTTGTTCCTTTTATTTCTCTCTCTTGTCTAATTGGCCTGGCCAATGCTTCCAGAACTATGTTGAATAGGAGTGGTGACAGTGGACATTCTTGTCTTGTTCCTGAGTTTAAAATGAAAGCTTTCAGTTTTTGTCCATTTAGTATGATGTTGGCTATTGGTTTGTCATAGATTGCTTTGATCAGATTGAGGTAAAGGCCTTCTATTCCTATTTTTTCTAGGGATTTTAACATGAATGCATGTTAGACTTTATCGAAAGCTTTTTCTGCATCTATTGAGATGATCATGTGGTTTTTGTCTTCGGCTCTAATGATGTGATGTATTACATTAATTGATTTGCAAATATTGAACCATCCCTGCATTCCTTGAATGAATCCAACATGGTCATGATGTATAATTTTCCTTATGATTCACTGCATTCTATTTGCTAGTATTTTATTGAGTATCTTTGTATCTATGTTCATTAGGGAGACTGGCCTATACTGCTCTTTGGTAGTTGGGTCCTTCTGAGGTTTTGCTATCAGTATAATACTTGCCTGTAGAAATGAGTTAGGGTGAATTGCTTCCTTTTCAATTTCATTGAAGAGTTTGAGGAGTGTTGGCATTTAATCTTCTCTGAATGTTTTATAGAATTCTGCTGTGAATCCATCAGGGCCTGGGCTTTTCTTTGTTGGTAAGTTTTTAATAGCATTCTCAATCTCATTAACTGATATTGGGTTGTTCAGGACTTTTGTATCTTCCTGATTAAATTTTGGTAATTCACACATTTCTAGGAATCTGTTGATTTCTTCTGAGTTTTCTGATCTATGAGAGTACAGATTTTCAAAGTAGGTATTAATGATCTTTTGAATTTCCGTGGAGTCTGTAGTGATTTCATCCTTTTCATTCTTTATTGCACGAATTTGAATTCTTTCCTTTCTTTTTTTGACAAGGTTGGCTAGGGGTTCTCTCTGTTTTCCTATGTGTGAGTTCACTCTTATAAATTTCCCTCTGAGAACTGCTTTCATTGCATCCCACAGATTCTGGTAGGTTGTATTTGCATTTTCATTTGTTCGTAGGTATATTTACCTTTTTCTTTAGTTTCTTCTGTGACCCATTGGTTGTTCAGGAGGTTGTTATTTAATCTCCAAGAGTGCTTATGGAGTTTTTGGAGTTCCTTTTGTCATTAATTTCCAATTTCATTGCACTGTGGTCAGATAATAGGCATGGGATAATTTCAGTTCTTTTGCATTTAGGTAGGTATGCTCTATGAGCTAGAGTGTGGTATATTTTAGAGAACATCCCATGTGCAGCTGAGAAAAATGTGTATTCTGATGTTGTGGGGTGGAACACTCAGTCTACATCTACTAAGTCCATTTGTTTGCAGATATGGTTCAGATCTATTATTTCTTTGCTGATTTTTTGTCTAGTTGAACTATCTCTTTGTGTCAAAGGAGTGTTGATATCCTCTATTACAATAGTGTTATTAATTATTTGGTTTTTCATGTCTTTTAAGATTTGTCTTATATAGTTTAGTGCTCTAATATTTGGTGAATACATATTTGTGATTGTTATCTCTTCCTCTTGAAGTTTTCCCTTAACAAGTACAGTGACTTTCTTTATCTCTTTCAATTACTCTCAGTTTGAAGTTTGCATTGTCTGCAAACATAATAGCTACACCTGCTTTTTGCTGGATTCCTGTTGCATGGAGAATTGTTGTCCATCTTTCGACTTTCAGGCTATGGATTTCCTTTTGAATAAAATATGTTTCCTGTGTACAGCATATTGTTGTATTTTGTTTCTTAATCCACTCTGCCAGTCTCTTTCTTTTGACTGGTGAATTGATACCATTTACCTTCATGGTTATAACTGATATGTATTGGTCTATCATTGTCCTGTTATTTACTTGCTGTTGGTTTGCTACTTTTTCTACCTATTTAATTGCTTGCTCTGCTTGAGGGATCATTTCTGTTGCTGTTCTTGAAATTGTGGTCATTTATTTCTCTGTCTAGAATATCTTTTAGTACTCTTTGTAAGGATGGTTTGGCACTCATGAAGTTCTTCAGTTTTTCTTTGTTGTGGATATATTTTATTTCCCCATTAAATTTGAAGGATAGTTTGGCAGGATACATCAATCTTGGTATCTGCACCTGTTTTGTATCAGCACCTATAATACTTAGCTCTAAGCTCTTCTTGATTGGATGGTTTGTGTTGAAAATTCTGCCATGATTCTGATGGGCTTTCTTTTATAGGTGATCTGTTTTTATTTTCTCTAGTAGCTTTTAATATTCTCTTCTTTTGCTGGATATCTGAGATCTTGATTATTATATATCTGGGTGTAGTTTTATTTTGGTTATGACATTGGAATTCTATATGCCTCTTTTAACTGTATCTCACATTCTGTTTCCATGTTTGAGAGATTTCCTGCTATTATTTCTGCAAATGTTCTTTTTATGTCATTTGTGTCACCTCCTGCTGTTTCATTGACTCCTATTAGTCTTACCTTATTTCCCTTTGCCTCATCTTTCAGGTGTCAACTTTATTTTTCCTGATTCCTTTTTGATTTTAAGAGACCCTTTCTTTCATGATCACTAGCTGCTATGCTGTCTTCGAGATCTGAAATGCTATTTTTGGCTTCATTCAAGTGGTTTTGCCAGCTTTCAGTGGAAGTTTTGATTTCCTGGATATTTCCTGGGATCTGTTGCATATGTTCTAGTTCATTCCTATATTATTCATTTAACATTTCCATCAGTTGCCTATGCTGTATTTTATATATATATATATATATATATATATATATATATATATATATCTTGTCTAGATGCACTGAGCAATTCATTCCTTATTATTGTCATTTCATTTTTTGCCTGAGAGATTATTTCTAATCTAATGTCTTCTATGGCCTGATGGAGTTGTTTCTTTTCTTCCATTGCAATTATTTCAGCCATTTCAGGTGTGTGGTTACCAAGTTCTCCTATATTGGATGTCTCCTGGACTTGTCCTGAGTGGGATGGGGTTCTGAGATTGCAATTTAGTCCTTTGTCTTATCATGCTTGCTGCCAGAAGCAAAAAGCTCACTCTCCCTCTTCTCTGGCAGCTCAGCAAAGGTCTCTAGTGTCCCTAGTTTTCCTGGTTGTCAGGCTTGCCCCTCAATATCTGCTGAGATGCATAGATTAGTCTGGGATCTTCCAGTAGATGGTGAAGTGTACCTAATTCTCCCAGGTCTCAGTGCGAAATGTGATGTCAGAAGATGGCAGACCATCTGTTTCAGTGTCCCCTTGCAGCTCAGGGCATGAGTATAACCCAGAAGCAGGCTGCACTGGTGGCACAATCGCGGACCAGTGGTCCTGTTTCCCCAGGCAGTTCTGGGCACAGGCAGAGCTCAGACACATATTGCAGGGTGAACAGTTCATGGATCACCAGATTTTGTGCCTCCAGGCAGCTCAGGGTATGCACAGGAGCCAGATGTGGGCTGCACTGGTAGTGATCACAGACTGCCTGTTTCTGTGACCTCCAGGAGGTCAGTACACATGTAAAGCCCAGATATGAACCATGGTGCCGGCAGTTTGTGGACTACCTGCTCTAGTACCTCCGGTGGCACAGGGCATGAGCAGGGAGGGCCTAAATGCGAACTTTGGTGTTAACAGTTCCTGGGCCTTCTGAGTCACAGTCTCCTGTCTGCACCAGGCACATAGAGGGTGGAGACACAGACTGTAATTGTGGCAGGGTCGTGCGTTGCCTGCTGTGCCCCCAGGAAGCAGATGGGAAATAGCTGGTTTTCTCAGCATTCAGCTGCAAACTATGATGTTAGTGGATTGCGATCTGCCTAATTCTGTGTCTCCAGGCAGCTCCAGGTGTGCACAGGAGCCAGCCATGGGTTGCACTTGTGTTAATCAAGAACTGCCTATTTCTGTGACCTCTAGGAGGTTGGGGGGCGCACAGAGCCCAGATGTGAACTGTGGTGCCAGCAGTTCATGAAACACTTGCTCTAGTACCTCAGGCAGCTCAGGGCATGCACAAGGAGGGCCCTGAACGTGAACTCTGGTGTTAACAGTTCATGGACTTTCTGAGTCACAACTTCTTGTCTGCAACCTTCACATGAAGGGCAGAGACCTGAAATCTCAATGGACTTTTTCCCTGGGCTGCGACCATCACAAGTGATTCTTAAGAATTCTTCCTCTCTTCAGGAGACATAGGAAAGCCAGAAAGGGATGGAATGAGAGAAATGGATTTCCTTCAAGTGAAAAAATCTCTAATAAACTATTTTCCCATGGAGAGTAGGTCTTTGGTATAAAGAATACTCTGGACATACTTTATAATGGTCACTCTAGCCCTGCCCTTTAGAAAGTGAAGTTAAAACCCATGAAAATGTGGATGCCCCTGAGACTGCCATGACCAGGCTGCTTTAAATCCCACCCTCGTCCACACCTGGCCTCTCACAATCTGCCAAACTCCAAATTTCAGAGTGATGATTTTTCCTGTGACTTCAGCTCTCTGTTGGATCCAGGAAAATTAATAGTCTTAGTTTGGTCAATCTTTTATTTTAAAGGTAAGACTAACTTCCCAGCTTCTTTCATGTTGGAACTAACTCTAGACATCTACATAGGGTAATATTTTTAAAAGGAATGTTCTAGAAGAAATAACATAATAACTCTGTGGAATTAATATATAATAGGTACTCTATTACATACTTTGCATTGTCTATTAGTCATATAATGAAAAAATTTATAAGGTAACTGTCAAGTGACATTTCCAATGCTGTATGGTTTTTACTAAGTCATGCTGCATTGTCTTTCAGAAACCTTAGTCTTTCACATCTAAATAGAATTAATTACAGAAAAAGACACTATTCAGTAGAAAATATTTTGCTCATCAGGATTAAACTGTATTAATTACTGAAACACTGTTTGACAAGCAGACTCCATGCAGAGAGAAAGCCTTGAGGCATCTATCAAACCTCTTTATTTTTCTATTTGGTCTTTAAATGAATTACATTTTACTCATACCTCTGGAATCAGATTAGAATATTTTTTTGAAAATGAAAGGACTATTTTTTTAAAAAGGTCAATTCTGAACAACTGAAAAATTTTCTTCTTTAGAATATAAAGAGAAGTTTGATAGAATAATAGCCACAACAGAGAAATCCTTACTAATATATGAGTGCTGTACCCAAACAAAATGCAGCATATGGTACCATATTGTCCTCAGCAAAACAAGCCTCCTGAGACCCAAAGCTTTGATAGTGATCACAGCGGTAATTAGAGGCAATGTTGGTTGGTGTTTGTGAACTGTCTCCATGTTAAGTGCAAATACACAACCAAAGTGCTTTCCTTCTTCCACCCATCACTGTTTCTAACTTTTAATATTTGTCATACACAGTTCAAAGCATGAAACTGAAAAGTTATTTATTTCAAACCAAGGCAAAGTTTTCTTTAATTATAGCTATTAGGCCCTAAATAGGAGCTCTGAGGCTTTAGAAGAAGTAGTAAAAGTAGGAGGTAGTCTCATAGTGGGCAAGAGCTTATGAAATTAGGGTTATCAATAAGCATTTAAATGAAAGAACTAGCAAACGGTCCTACAGAATTCTTCACCAATGTCTTTATGGAAACTGCAGTACAAGTTTAAGAGAGATGAGGACATCTAAGTTAAAAGGCTAAAATACACTGATTTTAAAATATTATTGGAATAAATTTATTGTGAACAGGTTGTTTTCAATCATCGTGGGAAGACCTCAATCAGAAGAGTGTGGGCAGTCTCAGTGGCAGAATTTTGTGCTCTAAATAACAGAACCACTCAAAGCAGACTGTCAGCATAAAATATGGAGATCAATTAGGAATAAGGACACAAGGGCAGGCAATTTCTCCAGCATTTCTTGTAGAGGGTGGGAGTAGAGGAAGAATGGAATTAGAGGGCAAAGAGTGTTCTGTGAAAATCATTAGGCTTCCTGGTAGTAGTTTCCTTTGAGAATCCTCAATGTGTATTTTTCCTTTTTATTTCTGTCATTATTGGCCAGTTAAAAGGTTAATGTCACTTTGAAGTTTTACATGAAGGGTGAGCCTCATACAAGTTGCCTGATTAGTGCATTACAATTCAGTAAATCACTGGAAACCTCGCCAACACAGTTGCTATGTGAACACACACGTCTCCCTGTGATGGGTTAGTTGACTGGGTTCCTAGGAACAAGGCTAAACCAGAGGAGAAAAAGAACCCCGTTGCATTGTCCAGTGTCCAAGCTGGTCCTGGGCAGACTGCTTCCAAAGAGAGCAATGGAACCTTATTGTGCAAAAGATACACACTGAAACTTTGAAAACTTGTGACAATACGTTCTTGGTCTCTGGATAAGTTGTACCTCTAACATTTACTGGGGTTAAAATTTTAACCTTGTTAAACACACTTTGGCTTTTTCCTTCCTTTGCTGTCACTAGGCATTGATAATAAGCAGGAAATAAAGTTCACAAGAGATTGTCTGTCACATCTGTTACAGTGAATGCTCCACAGAAGACTGATTATTGTGGAGCTGGACAGGCCCTCCACTTGATTCTTGATTATAGGCATTAACAGGAAAGAAAAAGGGCAAGCAATCCAAATCAGGAGGATGGTAAAATAGTATTTTGGGGCTTTGGAAATCTGTTCTATGATGTTTTCCTGGAATATGTGCTTTCATAATTTTTGATACTTTCTCTCCCTAAAAACTCTTCAGTTGTTATGATTACTGATAGGCTAAAGTCCAAAACCCTTAACACACTTCTTGTGTGTTACTATCGGTGACCAACCTCTGCTTCCAGAGGTATCTGTTTCCAGTCATACTAAACTGTTTGCTGTTCCCTTGTCCTCACAGTTTTCATATTCAAGAGCTAAAGTGTGGTTGAAATTCCCTATGACTCCTTCTTCACCTGACAAGTTTTTACTCTTTCCATATTTTCCTGTCTTTGAATTAATATAATACAGACAGTTATACTTGTATTGGGATATTGCTGCATAGCTATATGATAACTTGATCACTTTTTGATCAAATTTAACCCTCTTAGGCCCCCCTACTCGCCTTCCTCTAGTCCTGTTCTATATCTCCAAAAAAAAGTCTACCTCCCTGTTTCCTACATCTCTAATTTGTTTTGCTCTTTAATTTATTTATATTATGTTTTGTGTGTCTTGTATTAGAGAAAACATGCAACATCTGACTTTCTGTACCTGACTTATTTCACTTAATATTATGGTCTCAAGATCCATCCATTTTCCTGAAAAGGCCATAAATCATCCTTCTTTACAGCTCAGTACAGCTCCACGCGTTGTTGGGCGCCCAGTTTAATAACTATTAATAGTGGTGCTTTAAACATGTATACACATGTGCCCCTAGAGCATGATGGGTTTATCTTTCAGGAATATAGCTAGGGCTATAAGCTGGATCACATGGGAATTTCTAGTTTTTGAAGAGTCTTCATACTGGTTTCTCTAGTACCTCTACTAGCTTACAATCCCACTGTTATGGTTGATACACTGTGTCAACTTGGGGAGTCTAGAGGTTTGGCTGAGTGATTCAGCAGGAAGACAGGGTGCTTACTTTGTATACATCCTTGGTCTGTGGAAGTAGAGGGCATGGAGATTGTGTGAGAGCTACACAGCCCCTGGGTGGGAGTAGCTTGTTTACAATGTAAGGGAAGCAAAGAGGCTGCTTGCAGCCATTCCTCCCTTTTGCTGGTTGTTTGCAGCCATAAACGTTTGCCTTCTGCCATGTGCCATTCTGCCTCAGAACCAGCCAATTATGGACTGAAACCTCCACAAACTGTAAGCTAAATGAACCTTTCCTTCCTTAACTTTGGGCATTGGGTGTTTTGTCTCAGCAACAAGAAAAAAGTAACCAAGACACCCACCAACAAAGTAGAAGGATTCCTTCTGTTTTTGTGTGTCTCTTCTTAATGCAAATTCTGATTGGGATAAGATGGAATTGGAACAGAACCGCTTTGATTTGTACTGACCTAACAGTTAAAGATGCTGATAATTGTTTCACGTACTTTCTGGCCATTTGCAAATTCTCTTTTGAGAAGTGTCTATTCAGTTCATTGCCGATATTTTTATTGAGTCACTTGTTTCTGAGGAGTTACTTTACATAGATATAGGTGGTATAGTGATAGAGGTAGAGATAGATAGAAATAGATGAAATATTATTCTATTAGAAAAATAGTTGGCAAAAATTTTCTTGTAGCACTACTTATTTTGTAGTATAACTTGAAATCCAGACTTCTGATGCCTCCTCTTTTCTCTTTTTGTTCTGGATTACTTTGAATCTTGTGATGATTTTTTTTCTAGCTTTGTGAGAATGTTTTGATATTTTATTAGAGATGCCATTTGTATTTCAGTGGTTCAAAATACTAATAAATGTCTAAGAACTAACGGCAATCACTTTGAGCACCTCTTGTAATTGTAGAGGTCAAAGGTCACCTGTATTGATCACATGATATCTCAATAACTTTGAGAATTAAAATATTTTATACGTTTTTCTTTTCCTAGTGTATACACTTTTTGACAGTCGTTGTATATATGTATAAAACTTTTTGTAAAATGGCCATTTTAACAATATTAATCCTGCCTGTTCAGGAGCAGGGGGTATCTTTTCATTTTCTATTGTTTTCAATTTCTTTAGAGTATTACAGCTTTCTTCAGAGTATACAGTTTTCATTACAAGTCCTTCTCATCCCTTTGGTTAGATCAATTCCCAAGTATTTAATTTTTTGAACTTATTATGAAGGGAATTGTTCTTCTGATTTCTCTCTCAGGTTTATTACTGATGTACAGGAATGCTACTGCTTTTTCTGTGTTGATTTTATATCAAGCCACTTTGCTGTATTCCCTTATGATTGCTAAGAATCTTCTGATAGAGATTTGTTTGAGGGAGGAGGTCTTTTATGTAACATAAAGGATCATACCACATGAAAATAAAGATAATCTGACTTCTTCCTTTCCTATTCCCATTCTTTTTATCACTTTGTCTTGCCTAATTTCTCTGGCTAACATTTCACACACTGCTGTAAACAAGAGTGGAGAGCATGGTCATCCTTTGTCTTATTCCTGATTTTAAAGAAAATGCTTTTGATTTTTTCTCACTCAGTCTGATGTTAACTATACTTCTGTATTAAACCAAGAATCATTTCTCTGAATATTGTTTTGGCCTGCTGCCCACTTCCCTGGGAGATATTAAGGAACTCTCCTCTGTATTCTTTCAGAATTTTGACCCATCTCTGTCTCAGAACTTGCAACACCATTGAGTAATTAGCTACTTTTGCATTCATTTTCCATCAAAAGTACTTGCACTACTTGAGGCCAGGAATCAGATGCAAATCTTAAGAATCCTAAACAGAAATGAACAGTAAATGATGAAGAGATTGAGTTACTAAACAAGAAGGTAGATATGAAGACTGCAGGAAAAGAAATACTCTGGAATTTGTCTTTCATGGAAGAAAATCCACACAGTACAAAATCTTTCCAGAATAAATTCAGAATTACCGCTGCATATGTGCATTCACCAGTAGATACAAACAAGAAAGTCCATGTATACAATTATCCTCCCTAAACAGTGCTCAATTTTCCAAAATGCCTGACAAGTTACTTCCAGGGAAGACTCATTCACTGTCTCAAAGGAAGACCATTCCATTCTTGAATGCTTCTAATTGTCATAAAGTTGTTTATGTTCATTTGCTTGTTTTACATATCAAGCTAACATCTTTTTATCTCTTAATCTAGCTCTTTTCCAAATTTTGGGTTAGAACTTAAACCTTGATAGGCACATAGAGTAAAATTAACACAATTTCACAAAAACATCACCAAGAATTTTGAATCTGAGCTCTAAAGCAAGTAACTTAAGTTCTGTAGTCCTTCAATTTTCTTTTTTATACCTTTCAGTGGGATTGTTCTTTAAAAATTCTGCAAATGCAACCAGATTCATAGAGTTGTAGTGAAGACCAAGTGAAAGCAAACATGTACAGCATTTTCAACTATGTCCGGTAAATATCACTTAAAAAAGAGCTATTATGCTATTATAGCTTTGGCTTTGTTGCTTTCCTATCATGTCCCTTTCTCTTTATTCAGTTAAACAGCACCTAGTTCTTTCAACCACTGACCGTATAAAATTTCCTTTAACGTCCTGCCCTCCCTTATCTGATGCATACCAGTTTGTACAGGTTGTTCCAGTAAGGCACACAGAATGGTACATATGATACTCATGTGGATGAAGCAGCACAGACTCCAGTGGGATACTTTTCTCCATTGTTGAGACATGGGCCTTCCACTGGAGAAACAACATTTATATTGACTTTTTAGCAGCTCCATGATACCACTGATTATATTGAGTTTCTGGTTGACAGAAATCCCAAAGTCACCTATGAATGAAATACTCCAGTCCAGGTTTCCACCCCTCTGACCCTGCACAACTGGTCATTAGGAATAAATACATAATATTTTTATTTTAATCCAGTATTTTTATTGTTCTTGGATGTGGTTGTTTATTAAACATCTCAAAGTACAAATTCAATCAGATATTAGCAAATATTTTGTGGTTTGGATGAGAACATAGAACATAAAGTTTTGACTTTGACTGTGGAAATGATTCTGCAACATATACACAATTTCAAATGCATTAACTAGAATATTATAAGCACTTAATAAAGTATACTTTTCCACTATGTGGTATTCCTTTATGTAGTCAAGATGTTATATATTTTAAACTAAAATAATAATTCTCAATAATGAAAATCAAACAGACATCAATCAAATCCGGTGGTCAGGAATATACTTAAAATCACATAGGAATTCATGCAATTTTGCCATTAGATGTGTTTTCTGAAAACTTTATATTTATGTTACAACTAACTTTCATTATAGAATCCTTTACAAAAAAGGCACATTAACATTGGGGTGCAGTGCTAGGTAAACAGCACTACGGAACATAGTTTCTGACTTTCTCTGCCTTGGGTTGTGTGTGTGTGTGTGTGTGTGTGTGTGTGTGTGTAGTTCTTTCAAGGATACAAGCATAGAAAGAGTTTAGTCTTTGAAATAATCAATTTTCTTCAAGCTCTTCTCCTTTCTATAGAGCCTCTATTTTCTCTGACGTATTTATTCTGTGCATTTTTCTATAAGCTACTGTCTTGAGCTACATGTGCCATTCTGCTAGAATGTTCGTAACAAATTCAGGTTTAACTCTTCTGGCAGTATTTTTTGATATTAAAAACACATGTTTATTTGGAAATATTTTTACACTTAATAAAAGACAATGAAATATTTCTTAGAAGAATTATCGCAATCTGATAGGATTCTAGGTTCCTTAATTATTGCCCTTGTTTTGCCCATGTCCAAAATATCACCACAGACTTATGAAGTCCATTGGTAACCCAAACTACCTATCATGCTAATTCATGATTTCAGCAAACATTTATTGATTACTTAGTACGTGTCTCAGATTTTTGAGATAAATGATAAACAAGCCAGATATAGTCCATTTGCTCAAGTATTTTAAGGAAGATAGGCAATAAACAAATTAGACCAACATTAATGTTGGTGATACTAGGTTAATATTTTATGATATTAATGTATTCTTTTTTAACTTTCTTATTTTACTTTCATTTTCTTATTAGGGCCCTAGGAGACAGACATCCTGGCAGGAAAACATAAATGTTAAAATCATAACATTCCTATCTGGGTTTCTCATATTACAAAACCACGTGATCTGTAACCCTCTGTGCCTGATTTATTGCACTGAGTATTATAGTCTAAAGAGTCACCCATTTTCCCACAAATGACTGAAACTTACCCTTCCTCATGGTGGAGGAGCACTCCATTGTGTCTATGGTCACATTTTCTTTACCCACTGCTCTGCTGAAGGGCATACGAGCCACTCCCTGAATTCAGCTGTTGTGAGCTGTGCTGCTACAGTCATGAGTATGCGTGTATCACTGCACTGTGATGGCTTTGACTGTTGCAGGAAAAGACCCAAATGAGCTACAGCAGGGTTAAAACTATAAACAATTTAAAGATTAAAATAAAAGATAAGTGGCAGGAAACCGAGAGGGAGGCTGTGGAGAGGGGAAGGGGATCGGAAGAAGAGAAGAAATGGGGTATAAGGGGGAAAGGAGAGTAAAAAGTATTCAAGGTGTGATATGTGTATGTACCAATTCCTCAAGACCAATGCAATATTATGTATAGAAAACATATAACGACAAAAACTTTTAAAATAATAACATTCAGTTTCCTTCCTGGCTTTAGTGCTCTAAAAAGAGAGGAGAAAGAAAAATCAGAGAGGATAGGCTTTTCTTAAGAACAAAACCAGCCCCCGAAGTTAGAAGAAAGACTCGGCCTCCACATCGTGTGGGGTATGCGATGTGCCTCCCTGGAAAGGAGGGTCGCGTCCTCAGAGGGCAGAGGCCATGCGGTCTCCAGGCCTGCAGACTGAGGGGGCTGTGAGCCACAGCAACTGGCTCTCCAGTCTGCCTCGCATCTTTCCACTGACTTGGAAAGGCCACAAGTTGACCGAGTTTAAATCTCCTCTCTCCTACAGGGATAGCAGCTTAAAATTAAAGTGCATACTTTATGCATGCTTCAGTTAGTATAATGAAATAGGTAATTCTTTAAATGCTATGAATAAACTAAACGGGGTATTATGATAGAAAGGAAATGGTTGGGACAGATATTTTTGTGAGCACTTTTTAATCTGTGACCTGAAAAATATGAATAAATCAAATATGTAAAGCACTAGAAGAGTATTCCAGGCATAGGAATAGTCAGTGCAAAGGCCACTAGATAAGAAAGACCTCGGCATGTAAAGTGCCTGAGTAAAGCTCAGCATGGCTCACGCATACTGAGCGAGAGGCAGAGTAGCAAATGGTGAAGAAGGTGGAACCCAGTCAGTTCAGGGGTTTCTGCACTATGCTGAGGAGTTTGGATTGTACTCTGAATGCAGTGACACACCATAGAAGAGTATGTGGTAGGAGAATGGTTTAATTTTGTTTGCCGTTTAAACCTACCAACCCAGCTATTGTGCAGAGACTGTCTAGGATAAACTTGACAAGTCAAAAGAGATGGACATACAAGCAACAGTGCAAAGGAGGAAACAGTGTGACCCAAACTAAGATGGTGGCAATAAGGGAGTGAGTGTGCTGCGAATACATGGAGATTTCCAAGTGGGGAAAGGAGGTGGCAGATGTCTGGGGTGCTTCTTGGATACTGTTTGGCTCCTGGCTACAAAGCAAGGTGAGTGTTGGTTCCAATTACTGAGATGTGGAAGTCTAAATGAAGAACAGGATTGGAAGAGAAAAATTAAAGCCCTATAATGTCCCTGTTAGATTGAAAAGTTACACAACAACCCTAGATGTTTCTGTGTATGAACTGATTCTACATACAGAAAAAAACACATACTCCTTTAAATAACCCTGTGGTGGATTAACTAATGGTCAGCTTGTAACACCCAGCTGAACCGAATCTGGGTATAGAAGCACGGTTCTGGGTATAGAAGGCTCACCTGAGTATTGCTGCCAACAGCATAAAAGAAGAGCTAGAGAGGCAGATGCTACACTGTTGGTTCTCCTGGAGAAGCTCACCACACCGGACTGATACGAACTCAGCTGTTCTTATCATCAGAGGAGTTCAGGTCCTCACTATCACCGAGGATGGCTGCAGTTCTTTTTGGGGGAACTCTGATCCTTACCTTGAGTGTCACTTCCTGGTTCCCCTCAGTGTGCTGGCACAAACCCTTTATCCCACTGGTGCAGACTTTGTAGCTTCCACCACTGACCTGTAGACCTTCCCAGTGCATATCCTTGATACAATCTTGTGTGAGACATTGTTGTGGGCTCCAGGCTTCCAGCTGGCCTCATGGGAGGTCATTGCCATGGCTCTAAATCTTTAGGTAGATTCATGCATGAC
This sequence comes from Dinomys branickii, assembly GCA_004027595.1. Classification (NCBI taxonomy): domain Eukaryota; kingdom Metazoa; phylum Chordata; class Mammalia; order Rodentia; family Dinomyidae; genus Dinomys; species Dinomys branickii. The sequence goes on along the minus strand of PVLD010003363.1, from coordinate 78,533 downwards.
ATTTCTGTGGGATCCAGGCCCTCGGGTGGATTCTTTGGGTCTCTAGTGTGTGGATAGATCTCCCACACTCTTTTGCATTTGATTCTATGGATGAAGATTATAAAATAATCCTATAAATTATGCATCCTATTTTAAATATTTTCTCTTGTAAACCCTGACAACAACAAACCCTTTGTGTTATATCAGCACCAGTCTGTAAAACCTTCCCATGTCCATGAAGGATACAACATTTAATGAGGTTCAAGACACCAGGTTGCCCGATATGAAAATACGAGAGATCATAGGTAGACAGTGGAGGCAGCAGACCAGGTGCACCAACTCTTCTCTGATGAACAAAATGAATTGTTTAACTTATTTATACATAAACCTTTACCCAACTGAGTAGAAGTGGTATAATTAACATATTCACTGTTCAAATCTGAGACTGACATAGAGAGTTTACTAAATATAAAAACTTGATGTTTTACAGCTCAACAGTACTTTTTACTGCAGGAGCATGTGAAGTCCCTCCAGTTTCTTAATGCTAGAAGACATGAGGCTCTGGGCCCATATTTTGTGAGAACTTTCCTATTCCAACCCACCATGGCAGCCCTAGGGAGCTGTCAAGAAAAGAAGGAGCCCCCATCCCACCAGAAGGCCCATTCACAAGCACCATCCCTGTCTGTAACAGCAGAAGGTCTTGGTTTGGGCCTGTGGATGTAGCCCAGGGCAGCGTCCATGATTAGCATGCACTAGGCTGTGGGCATGATCCTAAGCACAGCACACACACAAAAGTATGGTTTGGAGGGATTATATAATTTTAAATAGTTTATAAGGAAAATCATTTGTTATCTGAGATAATTCCATAATAAAATAAATGCAGATGATGTGATCACTTCTTACATTACTATATCAATGGTAATGGAGTGTATATAAGCTCTAGGACATAGACAACCTTACTCCTGACCCCACTCCATGGGAAAGGAGACATCGTGAAATGTTGAAACGTTAAACTTGTACATTTGTAACTTAACACAAAATTCTAGGCTACCTGTCCAGGCGGAATAGGAAATGTTCATCACAGAAATAGCTCTTAAAGCTACGGGACTGACTAGGGAGGTAGGCAAGGAAGGCACAGTTCTGGACTGAAAGCGGGGCCGTGCCAGCCTGCTGCTATCTTTTCTGCACAACATTCCTAATCAATGGTAAAAAGCATGTCAGTTAACTATATGAAATCATGACTGGAAAAAATGTCTTCTTGGGCCAAAGCCTGTGAGAAAAATATGATAAAGCTGGTACTGGAAAAAGAAAAGTCCTATACATGATATGCACACACACATACACATGTGTGCACACACAACATAAACTATAACATGAAAAATGGCAATTGTGGCTTCACATAATTAAAATATGTGAAAGTTTTTCCCAATTCACAGGTTTTCTTTTAACTCTGTTAGTGATTGCTTTTGATGTACAAAAACTTTTCAATAAGGTGAGATCCCAGTGGTTTGATTCTTTCAAGCATTTCCCACACAGTGTGGTTTTTGTTTATGAACTTTCTACCTACCCTATTGTCTTCAAGATTTCTACCTACTTTCTCTTCTAGTAGATTTAGTGTTTCTGTTTCAATATGTAGATCTTGGATCCATTTTGACTTTAGTTGAGTGTATTATGATAGACATGGGTCCAATTTTAGTCTTTGGCATGTGGAAAGCCAGTTCATTGAGAACTATTTATTAAAGAGGGCATCTTTCTTCCAGTGAATATGTTTGGCTCCTTTGTCAAAGATAAGATGGCTGAGTGTGTTCACAGTAGTGTCTGTATCTTCTAATCTGCTCCACTGATCCTCAGGTCATTGTTTTTGCCAGTATCATGCTGATTGTACCCCAGTAGCTTTGTAGTATAATTTCAAGTCAGGGATTGTGATACCTCCTGCCTTGCCTTTGTTGCCAGGATTGCCTTTGCTCTTCTAGGTCTCTAGTTCCAGATGAATTTTGAGGATATTTTCTCTAGATCTCTGAGGTATGCTAATGATATTTTGATCAGGATTAATAGTTTCATGAATATAGTCATTTTCACAATGTTGGTTCTTCCTATCCATGAGCAAGGAATATCTTTTCATTTTCTGAAATCCTCTTTGATCTCTTTTTTTCAGAGTACTGTAATTTTCACTGTGTAGATGTTTTTATATCCTTTGTTAGATTGATGCCTCAGTATTTCATTTTTTTTGGATGCTATTTTGAAGGGTGTGGTTTCCCTAATCTCTCTCTCTCAGTGAAGTTTTTTTTTTGTGTACAGGAATGCTATTGATTTTTGAGCACTGACTTTGTATCCAGCTATGCTACTGAATTTAGTTATTAAATCTGGAAGCCTTTTGGTGGAATTTCTGGGGTCTTCTATGTAGAGTATCATGTCACCTGTGAATAATGATAACTTCACTTCTTCCTTTCCTATCCTTATTCCTTTTATTTCTCTTTCTTGTCTAATTGCTCTGACTAATGTTTCCTGAACTATACTGAACAGGAGTGGTATTTTTATTTATTCTCTTTAAAATTAAGTATATACACACACACACACACACACACACACACACACACACATATATGTGAAAAATTCATATCAAAAATATAAAACATTTTCATGAATCTGTAAAACCTAGGAAAGAAAGGCAGAAAATCCTAGGAAACATCAAAACAGGTCAATGAACAAAAAAATAAAGTGTCCAACTTCATTATTACTTAGGGAAATGCAAACAAAAACCTCACAACATAATGTCATTATTTAGCCAAACAAACTTTTCACATGTTGTAGAAGTAAGGCACAATTCAAATTCTCACACACTAGTAAAAATGTAAATTAGTACGACTATATGGAAAAGCCGTCATTAACTATTAAAATGAACACAAGTTTACCCTCTCATCTAAAATGTCCATTCTTGAGTAAACAAAAATGATGCTGCTGATATGTAAAAATTATTCATGGTAGCACTTTTACATATTTCTGCAGCTGGAAGTTGCTGGATTTCCCATCAAGAGCATAATCCATACCAAGGGACTGAGAAAGAGATTCTGGAGAGTGATTACTCCAGAGGGAACAGGCTTGGGGAAGGGATGAGAGCAGACAGATAAATGTTAGCCATTGTCCATTTTCTAGTTTCAGATTTGGAAATTTTTATTGATGTTTATTGAATTGCTGAAAAGCAGGGAGCGAGAAGGTGAGACTCTTGCACACCCAGTGATGAGCAGCAGATGCCGAATATACCATATCATATCAATAGGAACTGACATGTCATCTGGGAATCATCAAAACTTTCAGGGTTTGTGTACAACAGTCATGTCAATGCAATTATGGTTTGCCTTTAGTACCTCATTTGAAATTGAAACTATTTAAGTGGCATACTCACAACCACAAATTTGATTAGCTGCTCTACACCAATGATTCGTAAAGTCTGTAACTCTACACCAAAAATTATTCCAAAGACTTCTGAGTCCCTTAATCTGTATGTGGAAGAAAGTAAAACAGGAATTTAGAGTCTAATTTTGGGATATATTGCATACCCTGGTACTATTGGCTTCACTGTGCTGTTTAACTCTTTGAAGAATAATGTATTTATCTTTTAAAATCTATTTTATTTATATTTACAAAAAGTAGTTTTGTCTATCAAAGCTAGAACCACTCTGTCGAAAACATTTCATATAGTACCATAAATATATCATTATTTCATGTTCTAAATATATATCATGTACCTAGTGATTCTTTTTTCTCAATGAGTTACTTCAAAATTAGTCAGTAGAATTCAACTAATTTTGTAATTTTATTCTAAATTTTCACTAAAAGCAGATAAGAAAATATTCATGCTACATATAATTGTAAATGATTACTGTAAAACATTACAAAATTGTATAAAAATTCATGGATATTTAAAGCTTAAATCTAAATAATTTAATTTTTAATAGTATAGTATTTTATTTTTTGATTTTAAAGAAAAAACAATAGCAAAATAACAACAAAGACAAAGGCAAAACAACACAAAAACAATAAAAATGATATAAAATTTCAAAACAAGAGGAGAGAAATTAACAATAAGTGTTATATTACATATTGCTATCCTCAACAAAGTTGCTTAATCAGATATAAGAATGCAAAATTGATCAAACAATTAAAGATAATAAAATGTAATAAAAAATTATAAACAATACAGAACTTCACTAAACAAGATGGTAGGAATTCAACAATGGTTTTTATATTGCATAGTCTTCAAATTATTTACCTAATTTGAAGACAATATTTTATTATTTTAAATTTAGTATAACTATCACTTTTCTAGTTTTTAATTGTATCAGATTTATAGTAAAGTTTTGAAAGCCTACGCAATCAAAATATAAATTACAACATATTGAAAAGGAAAAATTATTGGTAAGACATTTAAGCAACACCATAGTTTGAAGATTCTAGAACACTTATGCTTTGTTGAAGATATTTTAATGAAAATGTGAAACACCTTCACTACTGTAGTAACAATAAAACCTAAAACAGATAAAAATCATGTTTTCCTATGGAAATTGCAGAAGAATAGGTACAAGGAAGTTTTGGTGATCTGAATCTCAAAGAGATAGTGTAATGGACCAAGTACCCAGCTGCTTGCTAGACTGACCCCATGCTTGACCCCCAATTCACCTCAAACAGCTAAAGTCCACGTACGGTAACATAATTATTGTTTAAAGGTTCCTTGTTCTTTCTCAGAAAGAATTCAAAGAGCATTGCCCGTCCCTGCCAGAAACAGGACAGTTACCCAAGCATAACATCCCTGCTACACCTGTGTATTCATTGTGGTTTTTGTCTTTATAAGCCCTGCATACAATGGGCTCGGGGGCTCTCACTTCTCAGCCTTGAAACAGAGGCATGAGTCGGGGCCGTTGGGCTCAACTATTAAAAGTGCTACTAAATTCTAATTTGGCTGTTTGAGAGTTTATTGTTCTCAGACCTGTCTCAATAGGAGTTCTTCACATTGCTGCTTAGGAACAGAAACCCATTCTCTGTACAGGGGATGGAGGAAAGGATTTGCTTTAATGGGCAGATATAGGTGTTAAGATGAAATATTTCAGGAGAAAAATAAAAACTAAATATAGAAGACCGAGTTAAAATCTCTAAGTTATTGCAGGGTGAGCAGGCCCACAATCTCCCAAGCGAGTGGATCGATCAAGGCATAAATAAAAGATGAGACAATGGAATATGATTTCAGGGCTTCCAGGAGGGACTAGTTCTTTTCCAGCTTCTATATTCTCTGAATTCGCCCAAGATTTTTCTGGGTCGCCAGTATTTATTAGGTTTATAAATAAGGGAGGGGGAATACTGAAGAAAATGCAGGAATCTGGGCAGGACTTGGGAATCCCTTCAAGGACTCATCCAAGTAATAGTATGTTAATTTAGGAGAGATATGTTATCTCAGGAAGGCCTTCACAGCAGGGGTTAGATGCCTCCAGCCATAGTCTACTTGAAGTTAATAGGGGTAGGAGCAAGTCCTACTGGATTGCGATCACCTTGTGAGGTGTCACAGCTTCACAGGCCAATACAGGCCTCAGCAGTGACCAGTGACTCACAGAGGTTTAATCAGCTGTGCATCTGCAGACAAAGTGCCTAAGCTTCTGACAACTCCCAAGTAAATGTGAAAAGCCAATTGGTTAATATTAAATCCTTCTCAGAGCCACTTCATAGTGGTCCCCAACACTAAAAAGGGAAACAAATATGAAAACTAGGATAATAATACCTAAAATAAGGTATTTATTAGATGGGATGCCAATAGTTTTACTATAGAAGAAAAGGGTTAATGAAATTGAAATATTCTTACTAATGGGGAAATCCACAAGGAAGCCAGGAGTGTGGGAACATGACAGCCATCTCTGCACCTAGGAGGCTGAGGTGAGCAAAGTGTGAGCTTGGGGCCAGCCTGAGCTACATAATGAGTTCAAAGCCATAGCTGTAATGGCCCAAGTACCCAGCTGCATGCTAGACTGACCCTATGCTTGACCCCTGATTCACCTCAAACAGCTAAAGTCCATGTATGGTAACAAAATTACTGTTTAAAGGTTCCTTGTTCTTTCTCAGAAAGAACTCAAAGAGCATTGCCCATTCCTGCCAGAAACAGGACAGTTACCCAAGCATAACATACACACTACACCCCTGTATTCATTGTGTTTTTTGTCTTTATAAGCCCTGCATACAATGGGCTCAGGGCTGTCATTTCTCAGCCTTGAAACAGAGGCGTAAGTGAGGGTCGCTGAGCTCAACTATTAAAAAGCGCTGCTTCAAATCCCAATTGGCTGTTTGGGAGTTCTATTGTTCATGGACCCGTCTCAATAGCAAGACCCTGTCCCCAAAAATCTGTCAGCTACATGTGGCTTCCGGTTTGGTACACTAAGAAAAATCGAAGTATATTATTTGTAATACTCCTACCAAAAATTCATAACCTGAATAGAGTCATTGAGAAGCACGAGACAATCCTCAATTTAGCAACATTCTATTGAAAAATTACCTGTCTTCATCAAAAAATAACATCACAAAAGACAAAGAAACTCAGGCACTATTCCAGAAAAGGAAAAACTAAAGATATGTGACAAGGAAATAGAATAGAATATGGGTAAGAAAGAAAGTTTTGGAGCTCGGCCCACAGAGGAACATCTGGGCGGCCCCTCTGCCCGTGTGGAACGCTGGGCAGGTGAGCTGCGCACGCGCTCCGACTGGATCACTGAGTGGGGGAGGAGCGCAGCCCACAAAGCAGCATCTGAGCAGTCTTTTGAGCGGAACTCTTGGCAGAAAGCTTAAGGGACATTCTCCCAAAGAGAAGGAGGCCATTGGAGCAGCCTTTGCAATGGACCTTTGCCTGGTGAGCTGCCTGGGTAATTTATAGCTCAATATTTTGAATATGATATCCAAAATGGGAAGACAGAAGAATAAAACGCAGTCTCAGAGCTCAACCCCACCCAGAACAAGTCCTGGATGCAATGATATAGGGGAACTAGGAAGCCATATACCTGCAAGTTCTGAAACGATTGCATTTGAAATAAAGAAACATCTCCAACAGGCCATAGAACAGACTAAAGCAGAAATAAGTCACATACCTGCAATTTTCGAAAAGATCACATCCATACTAAAGAAAGAACTCCATCAGGCCACAAAAGAGATTAAAGCAGAAATAATCTCTCAGACAAAAAATGAAGTGAAAACTATAATGGAAGAAATGTTTTGCACACATAGAGAAGAAATAGATAAAAGAATAGAAGAAAATAGGAAATAAATGGAAACGTTACAAGAGCAATTTAGGAATGAATTGCCACGAATGAAACAGGTCAAAAGAGATTGCCAGGAATTGAAAACTGCCACTGAAAGCTTGCAAAACCGCTTAAATGAAGCCAAAGATAGAATTTCAGATCTTCAAGACAGCATGGCAGCTAATGAGCATGAAAGGAAGGATCTCATAAAGTCATCAAGCATCCAAGAAAAATCAATCCAACAGCTGCAAGATGAGGCAAAAAGAAATAATATCTGAGTAACAGGAATCAGTGAAACAGCAGCAGACAACACAAATGATATAAAAAGAATATTTGCTGAAATAATAGCAGAAAATTTCCCAAACATGGTAAAAGATACCAAAGTACAGTTAATTGAGGCATATAGAACCCCAACGAGCCATAACCCAAATAAAGCCACACCCAGACATATAATAGTCAAGATGCCAGACATCCAGCAAAAGAACACAATATGAAAAGCTGCTACAGAAAAGAAACAGACCACCTATAAAGGAAAGCCCATCAGAATCACAGCAGACTTCTCAACAGAAACCATGAAATCAAGAAGAGCTTGGAGCGAGGTATTACAGATTCTGAGACAAAACAGTTTCCAACCCAGACTGATGTATCCTGCAAAACTATCCTTCAAATTCAATGGAGAAACAAAATACTTCCATGACAAAGAACAACTGAAGAACTTCATGAGTACCAAACCAGCATTCCAAAAAGCACTAAAAGTTATTCTAGACAGAGAAAAAAGTGTCTACAATCTCAAGAACAACAATAGAAAGGAACCCTCAAACAGAACAATGAAGTAAACAGATAGCAAAAGTAGGAAAACAACAACCAATAAATAGCATGACTAAAATAAGCCAACATATAACCATTAATGTAAATGGCCTCAATTCACCAGTCAAAAGGAAAAGATTGGCAGAGTGAATTAAGGAACAAAATCCAATGATATGCTGTATACAGGAAACACATTTTACTCAAAAGGAAATCCACAGGCTGAAAGTTAAAGGATGGAAAACAATTCTCGATGCAACAGGTTCCCAGAGAAAAGCAGGGGTAGCCATTATGTTTGCAGACAATGTAAACTTCAAACCAAAAACAATCAAAAGAGATAAAGAAGGCCACTACATACTAGCTAAGGCAAAGCTCCAAGAGGAAGAGATAACAATCCTAAACATTTATGCACCAAATAATGGAGCACCAAATTTTACAAGTCAAATCTTAACAGACGTGAAAAATCAAATAACTAATAACACTATTGTAATAGGGGACCTAAACAACCCTCTGACGCAAAGAGACAGCTCAACCGGACAGAAACTCAGCACAGAAATAACAGACCTGAGCCAAAAGTGTGAACAAATGGACTTAGTAGATGTATATAGAGTGTTCCACCCCACAACATCAGAATACTTATTTTTCTCAGCTGTACATGGGTCTTTCTCTAAAATTGACCACAATCTAGCCCATAGAGCATATCTACCTAAATGCAAAAGATCTGAAGTTATCCCATGCATATTATCTGACCACAGTGCAATGAAATTGGAAATTAATGACAAAGAGAACTCCAAAAACCGCAGAAACGCTTGGAAATTAGACAACAACCTCCTGAATAATCAGTGGGTCACACAAGAAGTTAAAGAAGAAATTAAAATTACCTACAGGCAAATGAAAATGCAAATACAACCTACCAGAATCTGTGGGATGCAATGAAAGCAGTCCTCAGAGGGAAATGTATAGCGATGAACTCATATATAAAGAAAACAGAAAGAGAGCAAATAAATAGCCTAATGCTACAACTCAAACTTTTAGAAAAAGAACAACAAGCCAAACAAAAAACCCAAAGAAGGGAGGAGATTATAAAACTCAGGGCAGAAATTAATGCAATTGAGGTGAAGAAAACTCTACAAAAAATAAGTGATTCAAAGAGCTGGTTTTTCAAAAGAATAAATAAAATTGGTAAGCCCTTAGCCAACCGTATCAAGAAAAGAAGGAAAAGATCTCAAATTCATGCAATAAGGAATGAAAAGGATGAAATCACTACAGATCCCACAGAAATTCAAAAGATCATTAATAACTACTTTGAAAATCTTTCCTCCCATAGGATAGAAAATTCAGAGGAAATGGTCAGATTCCTAGAAAGGTACAAATTACCAAAATTGAATCAGGAAGACTCAAAACTCCTGAACAACCCAATATCAATTAATGAGATTGAAAATGTCATTAAAAACTTACCAACAAAGAAAAGCCCAGGCCCTGATGGATTCACAGCAGAATTCTGTAAAATATTCAGAGAAGATTTAATGCCAACACTCCTCAAACTTTTAAATGAAATCGAAAAGGAAGCAACTCTCCCTAATACATTTCTGGAGGCAAGTATTATACTGATACCAAAACCAGAGAAGGACCCAACCAAGAAAGAGAACTATAGGCCAATCTCTCTAATGAACATAGATGCAAAGATACTCAACAAAATACTAGCAAATAGAATAGAGTGAATCAGAAGGAAAATTATATACCATGACCAGGTTGGATTTATCCCAGGAATGCAGGGATGGTTCAATATTCACAAATCAATTAATATAATACATCATATCAATACAGCCAAAGACAAAAACCACATGATCATCTCAATAGATGCAGAAAAAGCTTTCGATAAAGTCCAACATGAGTTCATGTTAAAAACCTTAGAAAAAATAGGAATAGATGGCCTCTACCTCAATCTGATCAAAGCTGTCTAGACAAACCAACAGCCAACATCATACTAAATGGACAAAAACTGAAAACTTTCACTTTAAAGTCAGGAACAAGACAAGGATGTCCATTGTCACCACTCCTATTCAACATAGTTCTGGAAGCATTAGCCAGAGCAATCAGACAAGAGAGGGAAATAAAAGGAATAAGGATAGGAAAGGAAGAAGTTAAACTATCACTATTTGCAGATGACATGATACTATACATGGAGGACCCCAAAAACTCCACAAGAAAACTCTGGAATTAATTGACAAATTAAGCAGAGTAGCTGGATACAAAGTCAACACCAAAAAATCAATAGCACTCCTATATACAAACAACAAACAGACTGAGAGAGAAATTGAGGAAACCATACCTTTTACAATAGCATCCAAGAAATTGAAATGTTTAGGAATCAATCTAACAAAGATTGTGAAAGATTTATTCAGTGAAAACTACAGCACTCTGAAAAAAGAGATCGAAGAGGATTTCAATAAGTGGAAAAAATCCTCTGCTCATGGTTGGGAAGAACCAACATTGTGAAAATGGCCACACTACCAAAACTGTTGTACAGATTCAATGCAATTCCCATTAAACTACCGTTAGCATATCTCACAAATCTAGAGAAAATTTGCGTGAAGCTCATCTGGAATCAGAAGAGACCCAGAATAGCAAAAGCAATCCTGGGCAACAAGGACAAGTCAGGTGGAATCACAATCCCTGACCTGAAATTATACTACAAAGCTACTGTAATAAAATCAACCTGGTACTGGCTAAAAAACAGACCTGAGGATCAATGGAACAGACTGGAAGATGCAACCATAATGAAAACCCCACACAGCTACCTAATATTTGACAAAGGGGTCAACCAAACTCACTGGAAAAAAGATGGCCTGTTTAATAAATGGTGCTGGAAAAACTGGCTTGCTTCTTGCTGAAAACTGAAAATAGACCCAAGTCTATCACCATGCACCAAATTCAGGTCAAAATGGATCGCAGATCTCAACATTAAAACAGAAACTCTAAATCTATTGGAAGAGAAAGTAGGTAAAACTCTTGAAGACATAGGAGTAGGCAGAGACTTCATGAACAAAAGTGAAACTGCAAGGGAAACACTTCAAAGAATCAATAACTGGGACCTCATCCTACTGAAATTTTTTTCACATCTAAAGAAATCACCAGCACAGTAAAAAGAAAACCCACAAAGTGGGAAAAATCCTAGCTGGCTGTCCCTCAGACAAAGGTCTTCTATCTAGAACATACAAAGAATTAAAAAAACATGTACCTGTCCAAATTCAAAGGCCCAATCCAGAAACGGGCATCTGAGATGAATACACACTTCTCAGATAAAGAAATACAAATGGCAAATAAATATATGAGAAAATGTTCCACATCTTTAGTCATTCGAGAAATGCAAATAAAAACAACATTGAGATTTCATCTCACCCCTGTAAGATTGGCCAGTATTAAAAAATCACCCAATAACAAATGCTGGCGAGGATGTGGAGAAATAGGGACTCTACTGCACTGCTGGTGGGATTGCAGACTGGTGAAACCACTGTAGAGAGCAGTTTGGAGATTTCTTAGCAAACTAGGTCTAGAGGTTCCATTCAAACCAGCTGTTCCCCTTTTGGGTATTTTCCCAGAAGATCTGAAAACATCATATCACTCTGATGTATGTGCACCCATGTTTATAGCAGCGCAATTTATAATAGCTAAATTGTGGAAGCAACACAAATGTTCATCAGCAGAGGACTGGATTAAACATCTGTGGCATTTTTATAGAATAGAATATTACTCAGCTATAAAGAGAGACCGATTTGGGGCCTTTGTAGGCAAATGGTCACAATTAGAAACCATACTCGTAAGTGAAATAAATCAGAGGTACATGTGCAAGCACCGTATTGTGTCACTTGTGTTAGAACCCAAGGGTGGGAATTTAAACTAAGAGACATGAACGAAATCTGTTCAAAAGTAAAGAACAGATGGGATGAGGGAAAGGAGAAAAGAAAGAGGCAAAAATGTGTGTATATATGTATGTATATATATATATGTGCAGGATGGCTAACATGGTTCTACTATTGTCTTATGTCACTTAATGGTAAGGAATAGTTGATGACTGGTTGTTTGATCAATCTTGTATGTCTATATGTGTTCTCCTGAGCATACACTTTGAAGATATCAATATGTAATGCAACAGCTATTGTTGGTTTCCTGCTGCTTTGTCTATAATTCAGTTTTGATTGTACTGTTATAGTGCTACTTTGTGTCTCTTTGTTAATGCTTCCCTCTTTTTTTGTTGTTGATGTAGTCCTTTTTCTCTCACATTTAAAAAAAATTACATAAAAAAACAAAAAAGGAAGGAAGGGATAATTATCTATGTATGTATGTAAGTATATATGTATATGCAACATATCTAACTTAGTTGTACTACTGACTTAGGTCACTTTATTGTAAGGAATAGTGATGATTATTTGATCAATTTTGCATGTCTATATCTGTCTTCCTGAGTATATACTTCGAAGTTATCAATATGTAATGCAACAACCATTGTTGATTCCCTGTCACCTTGTCTTTAACTCATTTTTGAATGTACTATTCTTATGCTACTTTGTGTCTATTCATTAATATGTTTTTGTTCTTTTACTTTTAAAATAAAAGTGAAAAAAAAAACAAAAAAAGAAAAAATTTTTCTATGTAAGTTAATTTGCAATACTTAAACAACAGCTACATATTAGATGATAATGTTATACCACTGCTAATGTACTGATTTTGTTATGCATACTGTACTAATGCAAGACAATGTCCTGGCTTTTAGAAAATATTCAGTCAATTATATAGGATCAAAGAACTTTTGTGCACAATTACTTCTCAGTATTTTAAGCACACATATTGGATAGATGATAGATAGAAAAATAGATAGATAGATGAGAAAACCAAAAGTGTGGTAAAATAGTAACTTTTGGGGAAATTAGGAGAAATACATAAGACATTCTTGTACTATTTTACATTATTAAGGAAAGTCCGAAATTATTTCAAAATTTAAAGGGTCAGTCAGAATGAGAAAATATTCAAAATGAAGACTTGAAACAAAATATAAAATGATTCCTACTACTCAATAATAAAACCACAATCCTGTAATATAGGAAATATACTCTAAAAGATATTATATATTTCTTATAGCAAAAAAATACCCAAAATGTTATTCAACATGATGAGTAATCAATCATTTTGTAACTGTTTGCTTTATTTCTAATTACCTTTTACATTCACACACTATGCTACAGTATTTATGATTAAATTTCTATTTCTTTGGTTAATTTTTCATTTATTTCCATTCATGTACCTCAATATTTTCCAAATTCTTTTGTTCATACATCTTAAAATCTACACTAAGTTGCACACTGCTTTTCATGCACACTCTAAAAATTGCCTTTTCACAGATGAATTTAGTCATTTTTATGTATATAATTACTATTCTGCTTAGAATTATGATCCCCCTTTTTCTCACTTTATATTTCCCCTATGTTCCTAGGATGATTTTATTCAACAGTGTTGATATTTATTTATTTGAGACACTGTGGATAGAACCTAGGACCTTCACACAGGGCCAAAATCCCACCCTTTTTGTTTTGGTAGATTATTGTGTTTCATTTGTTTTATTTTGTTTCATTTTATACATGGCCCCTCTAAATTGCCCAGACTGAGTTCAAACTTGGCATCCTTCTGTCTTAGCTTCTCTGGGGGTGCAGACATACAGCATCATACACAGATTTTCCTATCTTTTAAAAAATTATCATTTTATTTTTGGACCATAGTTTTGAAACTCTACATCTTATTCACAGGTATCAACTATTAAGTTTCTAATATTTATAATTACTTGAAAATCTAATGTTTACATTTCCTCCATTTCCAATAACATACATATTTCAAAACTGTTTAACTCCAGTAAATCCAATTTAATCCTGTCTGTCTTTGATAGTCAATATCACAAAGTAGAAATTAAAATGACTCTTTGCACATCCAATATTTGTGTATAATGCTGTAAATATTTTTATTCACTCATCATTCTTTCTTCCATCCTATATCACTACCCCACATTATTTCCTCTCTACTTTAACTACCACCTTGAGAATTTGTTCAGTTAGTTTTTTGCAGATTATTGTCTAAAAATGTCCTCATTTCAACCACATTCTGTGCTGATAATTTTGCAGGGCACAGAACTTTATGTGCATACCAATTTTCCCTCAGATATTATTTCCATTTCTAATGGCTTTTACGATTACTAAGCAAAAGTCAGCATCTAGTTTAATTGTTTTTGTTTGTTAAATTATTTCTCTGGTTTTCTTTTTTAACCTCATTTGACTAACTTAAAGTTTTTCTGTTTTCTTTGGTCTTTTGCAATTTTATGATAATGTATCTCAATGTGAATGTTTTTATTCTTCCTTTAGGGTTTCTTTCACACTTGAAACTCGTAATTCTCATATTTCATAAATCTGGAAAAAGGTCCTACGACATCAGTTGCTATTTTCTTTCTATTCTCTCTATTTTTACTTTGGAAATCTAATTTGATGTATCTTTGAATAATTATTCTTACCTCCACACCTCTAAATGTCTCTTATTTTCCACCTCCTTTATTTCATGTGATAATTTCTTTTGATCAGTCTGCCATTTAACAAATTTGTTCTTCTAGTACCTTTAGTCTCCTGGGTAAAACACTGGTTCCATGTTCAACTTCCATTATTCTGTATACTTTTCATTTCTATGAATTATATTTCACATTTTCCAGCTGTGCCACTTATTCATCTTTATGGATTCATTTATTTACCTTCACTTTGAGCCTATATTTTATATTTTAAAATCATTTCTAATGCTTTGTGGTCTTTAGTTACTTGTTCTAAAATATAAAACTTAGGGGAGTGTAATTCTTTTTTATATGTTCTCTGTCTTATTTGGTTTCTCTATGTGATTTAATTTTCCTTAGTTCAAGTAACTTCTCTCTAAGAATATTTAGAGGAGTACATATGGGAGAAGAGCCTCCCAGAGTGTACGTTTGCTTCTGCCGGGTGTTCTAGGCATGACAAAGCTAACAGTACTTTAACACAACCTTTCCCACTTGAGATTTCTATACCACGCAGGCACACCTACACGAAGACAGGACCTTGGCTACAAATTCTTCATCTGTGATGGATAGAATTTTTCTAGTGTGTATTATTCAAAGATATAAACTTGCAAGGATTCTGATTTTATATGAATTTCTGAGTTCCAACTCTGGAGCTCTTTGGCTCTCCACCACTGTACCTTTGGGAAGTCCAAGGCCTTGCTTTCTTTTCCATAAGGGATATTAAAAAACAAAATGAAAACTTCTGCTGTCCAAATGCTTCTCAAGGTCAGCCCAACATCAGTTAACACACATCATATCAGTTGTCCTTTCTTCATTCAGTACTTGCCACTTTACTTTTTCTTGTAAATTCAACAGAAGAATTCAAGTTTTAAGGCTAGCAACTTCAGCCATTGGGTGGCAAAACATTTTTACACTACCTAGAACACCTATTGTCAAACACCAGACCATAGTTTTTTAAATTCCAGGGTTATATTTACACTACACATAGAGAGTTTCTTCTCTTCAAGTAATTCATGAATCAGCACCATCACTTTCCAATGAATGAAGCTCTTTGGAGTCTTCCTTCCTTTCCTTCTCTCCTTCCCCTCCCTCTTCCTCCCTTCCTTCCTTGCTTCTTTCTTTTTTTCATTTATCTAATTTATTCTCATTTTGCCTGTCCATTCTCCAACCTCCTTGTGGTCATTCACCCTAGCATGTTTGAAATCTGTTCTTTCAGGCTTAGTTGTCCTTATAAAATATATAATATTACTTGGCAGCCATTTTCAGTTAACATTAGTACTACTTTGCGGTGGTGTTTTCAGTTTTATTCCATTTTACTATAAGCTATGTTTCAGGGTCCAGTGTTTTGTCATATTAGCATCTATTGCTTTGCTTCTAGTTGTTTTAATTTGCTTGTAGTGAGCGCCCACTACGAATAGTCTGCAATTATCTTTATCTCAAGCAATATCATAGTGAATAGTGTAGCGTGTCTTCCGGTGAATGCACGGACGCTCCTTGAAACATAACATGGAAGGGGCATCCTTGGGTCATACTTCATTTGTATTTCCACTGTAACCAACTCCTGACAGGGTGCCCTTCCAAGTAATCAGCCTATACCTTCACAGTGTGTGTCCCGACTTCTCAGAAAGATTTCAGGAAAGCAAAGGATCTTGCACATCTTTGTATTACTTATGTTTCGCTTGATACATAGCATAAAGTTATGGCACAAAGTTATGACTCAATATATCTATAAATCTTAGGCAGAAAAATATTGTCCATAGATACATGATAAAGGTAATTCTGCATATCTGAATGGTGTGCTATCAAAGTAACAATTTTCATAAAGTGAGAACACAGTACAGGGCTGGGGATATAGCTCAGTGGAATAAGCACTTGCCTAGCAAGCGCAGGGTCCTGAGTTCGATCCCCGGTACCGCAAAAAAAAAAAAAAAAAAAAAAAAAACAGTACAAGCATCAGTAAAGTTTCTTTTCTTTTCAGTCTTTACCATATTTAAGGTCATAGTCTAATGTGGAAAAATTACTATCGCTATTGTTTTCTTCTACTGGATGTCTCAAGGGTGAATTACTGACATGACAAAACTCTATTTCATATTTTATTCTATTAAAAACAATCTGCAATCAGTAATTCAGTTAACTTTTCAAATTACTCTAAATGGTACTTACCTTTATGTTTCATTATGATGCTTTCAGTCTTCAAAGAACTTTATTTTCATTTCTAAACCTAGGCATACTGCAGGTGAGATTTTTTAATATAAGAAAATATATTTTATTTCATTTTATTAAAATGTAACCTCTAGTCCTGACAGCATCTTTTGAAATATTGTCCTTTAGAAAACTTGCAGATTCTACCACAATAACTAATTTTTTTCTCTATTTTGGTACCACAAATTCCAGCTTTAAAACAATGAAAATAAATATTCCTTTTTCAAAGATTTTGTTGCTCTTAAGAATTGATGTATGATAAGATGTGCTACATTCAAAGACCTTATTTTATGAAGTTTGAGGTGAAATGCTACTTAACAGTAGTTTCTGACTTGGACAGGTGTAAAGATAATTTGTAGGAATACCATTTATCATCTATTTCTATTTCCTTAAAATGTATACTCCTTATTTCTACCTGAATTTTTCTCTGCACAATTGTTATAGACCTTTTCAATTTTACAACTTTTACTACAAAGTAAATATATCATTATTACTTATGCTTTTATGTATGTGACATTTTGGGAGTTGTAAACATGAAACAATCTAAATCCTTTGCAATGCAGTATAAAAATAGTTTGTGCTTGTTCAAACTAGTGAATTAAGTTTCTGTTGATCAATAGTATTTTTTAGTCATGGCTTTATTCCTAGTTTCATAATTAGAGACGATAATTTAAGCACAACCAATAGTTCAACCCAAAGGCCATAACGCCTGGTTCCACTAACACATTCCTTATCTTTCCACTGTAAATTTTTACTTTAGTGTAACGGCAACCGGCTATGTGTCTCAGGAGCCGTACCTAGGGGACAGACGAAGCAATCTTTGTGTTTACCCATTTGGTACAAAGAAGAGCATGGTGTGTGCATGCATGCAAAAGTGTCAGATTGGGATTTCCATCCACATGATGTTCTGTCTGACTGGTTTTGCGTGTATTTACCTGAGCATCGCAATGGCATAATGCACTCATACCACTCTAAGATTTCTGTTTGTAAAGATTTTCTTTTGATTTTTCTGGTGGAAGTAGACCAGTTAAGTAAAATGGCACGTGAAAAACCGTATTTCCAAGTTTTGGAGGTCAAAAGTGAGTCATCAGATTACTCATGCATGGATGATGCAGACTATCAATCCTGATAAAATACATGTTTTAGTAACACAAGAGTGGTATGTGTGTTTGAGGATGATGATGACTTTGATGTTAAATATGTGATCCTATGACAGTGAAATAGGGCAAGAATTGACTGATACAGACAGGGAATGCAGACCTCCTTGATTCAGAGGATGAAGATAAAAGCAATTTCAGTACATATTTGACTCTTTAAAATGTTGCAAAATTGTCATGCAACCAAGTGCAATGATTCAGTGTTGAAACTAGGTCTGAAAAGGCAGTAAGAGCCTTGTCAGGAGTAAAATGTATTGGACAGAATGCAAGCACTGCCATTCAATGTTAGAAATTGTAACAGAAAAAATGGTACAAGATGCTGTGAAAAATACAAAGGCTGGAATACAAGTAAAACACTTGTGTGCACCAATAGCCATATTCAAAAATGAATTTATTATGACACCCCACTAACTGAACTGAAAGCCCTCGTAGATCTGCTGTACTTAGCAGAGATTTTTCATGGTAAGTATAAGAATGTGAAAGACTTATGGAAAAGTGATGGGTCAAAATATGGCACAAAGTTTATGCCCCTGTAGATGTGAAGACTTATTATGCTCTCAATTTAGAAAATTTATCCTGGAACTCAACCACCAAGTCTTTATTTCAATAATAATAAACCACGTGATGTTGCGAACAGATTTTTTTGCTTCCATCTCCCAAACTAATCAGAATGTGATATTCAATAATTGGTTTGTCAGTTTTTAGTAGATGCTACATTTGCTAACAGAGCACAAGTTGAGCAGCGGAGGAAATGTACAAAGGAACAAAACATAAATTTCAAATAAAAGGTTGCAATTTCCAAACAAAGAATTGTATAATATAATCTTTATATTTCAGAAAGATTTACTTTGGCCTCATATATGGCAAAGAAAACAAACTGGAACTGCTGATGTAAATAGTTCACCATAATGGAAATATTCACAGGGAAACCTCAACAAAATGGAAGCCTGAGGTGGAATATTTCTACAAAAAAACCAAAGGTGGATTAGATGTTGTTGATTAGCTGTTCAGCAACTATGATGCCACTCAAAACAAAATAGTAGCTAATGGCTGTGTTTTACTTGACCGTAAACATGTGTGGCATAGTTTGATAATTTACAATGAAGGTAACAAATGCAAAATGCCACAGAGACATTTTCTTCAAGGACTGGGTCAGAATTTAGAAGAGATCATTTGCATCAAAGGAAAATCAGAACATTTCTGCACGGGGAACTAAACAGAAGAATTGTAGATGACCACACTGGTGATTGACAGGTGAATAAGCAGGTGCAACATCCCAAAGACCTGCTACAATAACAGGGAAACCATAAAGATGAAAATACTAATAGAACAGTGATGGTTGAAGCAAAGATTGTTTTTGTTGTAGAGTTCTATTCGTATTTTCACTGTAGTTCTTACAGGTTTTATTTTTGATGTTATCTCTTAGGTTTTGTAAGCAAGTAAACAGCTGATATAAAAATGTCTCTTCTAAGCACTGGGTACATATTTGATTATATCTTATTTCCCTGCTAAGTCCACATTATACAACATAGTAAGAAGCTCCTGACAAAGCAGGAAGAGAAGACAGGTGACAAGAAAGGTTGGCCACACAAGAAAGGCAGTTAAGCAAATGTGCTGTCGGTGTAATCAAGACATCTCTTAGGGCGTGCAGTTGTTACGTGTGAAGACTGCCTTAGGTGTGACAGGGAAGCAAAGATTATTTTGTTGCTTGTGTTTACACTGGGGCTCACATAGGTTTTTATTCTGATGTTATATTTTAGGTTTTGTAAGCAAGTGCACATCTGGTGTGAAAATATTGATTACTTTAAATATGCAATATATATTAGGAATTTAATACTTTATTTTATTGATATTTTATGTTCCTGTTAACTACACATTGTGTAATATATTAATAACCTGCTGACAAAACAGCAAGACCAGTGAGATATCAAGTATGTCCCACAAGGAAGGCAAAACACATGTGCTGTACATGTATATGGGCTGTGCTATTGTCACATGTAAAGAATTTGAAGTATAATTTTTTTTTAAAGTGTTACTGGTATTTTCATTGTAGTTCATATTTACTTCTGTTGTTATTTTTTAAATTTGTATACCAAAACCCAGTTGATGTTGAAAATTTTGATGCATTCTTATAAATACTCAAAATATTTAAAATGTAATATTTTGGCTTTGTGATTTTTTCCTGTTAAGCACTCATTGTTTAATACAGTAAAACCCACGAAATTAAAATTAATAATTCATGCTGTAGTTGTGACACTGAAGCTGTACTTGTAATCTTACCTCTGCAGGCAAGGGTGCACTGAGCAGGTTCATGCAGGTGAATTCCTTGTTGATACTCCTTCTGTCTGGGCCTCTGGTAGCTTCTGAAAATAATATTCACCCACTAAGTTGATAATGAAACCCATTACATTTCAATCAAAACCCCAGCATAAATCTCGGTACCTCCACTCAACGCAGCTCTTATCAAGCAGAGATCGTCCTCTGCAGAAACTGCAAATAGGATCTTTGTCAGCCAATGCCTGCACCAGCAAGAGTATGCTGTCAGCTGGAATATGTTTATAGCGGCGATTTCCAGTGGATTACATTGATGAAAACAAGATTTTAGGAAAGGTGCTATAAGATAGAGAAAACTTGTTCTCTGGCACTGTGGAGCCTTCATATCAACTTCACCTATTTAATTCTAACTTGTTAGATGAAAAACAAAGGTAATCTTTTGTGTGTTTTAAAATCTTATCGGAACATTTTAGATATACACAGTGATAACACTAATCATAAGGAATTTGTACTTTACATGATGTATCTTGATTCTTTTTTCCCTATTCCCCACCCTGCTTCCATCTTTTGTCATGATAAAAGTAACATGTGTTTTGAGTTTTTGCTTGAGAAGCTGAATCTATATTCTAACTCAGCTGGCCCATTGAGTTTGTTCAGTGATCTCATTATCTTTACATATCTCTGACATTCTTTTGTATGTCCAAATGCCCCAGCCTGCTTCAGACTTGCACTCAGCCCCCCGCCTCAGCCCCACAGAGTGCCAGTGTCACAGGTGTGCTCTTATAGCAGTTGCAACAACGAGAGGGTGAGTTTCTTCAAATACTAGAACAGCACTTTGAATAGCATGAAGAAAAAGGATAACATGTTTTTGTCATAAAGGCCAATAACCATGGGCATGACAAACCCTCATTTATTCTTTGAATATTTCTCCTGATGAATTATTAACAGAGGGGGTTAAATTATCTATACATGGAAAACTAAAATATATTTATGAAAGAAGTTGAAGTAAATGGGAAGATATCCTATATTCAGAGTTTAGAAAAATCACTATTTAAGTATCCATATTACCCAAAGCAATCTACACATTTAATACAATCTCCACCATTTCAGTGGCTATTTTGGCAAAAATAGAAAAAAAATTGAACTTCATGTAGAAAAGAAAAGACTTTGAAAAACCAAAGCAATATTGAGCAGAAAGAACAAAGCTAAAGGAATAGCATTCTCCAACATAAAATGTACTTCAAAGCTGTAATAACCAAAACAGCATGAAAGTAGCATAAAAATAAACATTCACATTCTTTTGATCTTTGATAAAGATGCTAATGACACCCAGTGACAAACTAACTTCAGTAGTATTGGGAAAACTGTATCTACATGTACAAGAATAAAATTGGGTGTTTATCTCCCACAATACACAAAACTCAAAGTGAATTAAAGATTTAAGTGTAAGATATGAAACTGTGAAAAACAGGGGGAAACCTCAATAAAATTTTTCTGGCCAGTGATTTCTTGGATCTAAAAATCACAGACAATGAAAGAAAAACTATGTAACAAGTTTCCTCAAGCTAAAATCTTCTGCACAGCAAGTGAAACAATCAACAAAGAATCAAGAAAATCCACAGATTGAGAGAACATATTTGAAAATCATACATCTTTTAAGGAATTAGAAGACTTTTAAGAATATATAAAGACTTTAAACAACTCAAGATCAAAAATAGAAAATCTATTTTTAAATGGGCAAAGGGGCTGAGTAGACATTTTCCAAAAGAAGATGTACAAATGGTCAACAGGCATATGAAGAAATTCTTAATACAGTTCACCATCAGAGGAATGCACATTAACATCACAGTCAGATCACCTTGTATTTATTAACATAGCTTCTATTAAAAAGATAAGAAATAGCAAATATTGGTAAAAATATGGAGAAAGGAGAATTCTGTACACTATTAGTAGGAATGTAAATTATAGCATCATTGTGGAAAACAGTATGAACTTTCTTCAAAATGTTATATTGTCACTGATCTCAAATTTTCTATAAAACTTTATAATTGTTATCTGTTAACATTCTAGAAGGATTCAAATTTTAAAACAACTAGAATTGATAAAATTTACTACTCAGGCAAAAATAAAATACTAAAACTACCCGTACTTTATTGCAGAAATCTTGCTTCTAGACTTTTATCCAAAGGAAATGCAATTAGTTATGTAAGAGTTATGTACTTCCATGTTTGCTGTAACACTATTAATAATAACCAAAATAAAGAATTATCCTAATAGATAAGATAATTATCCATTATCTATGGAGAAAGAACATATCACACACATACACTCACACCTAAAGGACTTTACAAGATATATATATATATATATATATATATATATATATATATATATGCGCTCCTGACTTTTGTGACAACATGAATGAATATGGAACACCTTAGGTTAAGTCAAGCAAGCAAATGAGTCAAGCAGAAAAAGCCACATACTGCCTAACCTCATCTATGTGTGAAATCTAAAATAGTTGCACTCAGAGAAGCACATAGTAGAATGGTGCTTGCCTGTAGAGTGGCTGTGAGTTATGTGGAAGAAATGGAACACAGCAGTGCCAAGTTAGTGGATGCTGAATGTTTTCACTGCATGCATGGAGAGATAACTACTTCATGTGATAAGTATGGGCAAGAGCTTGACTGTAGTAATCCTCTCACAACTTTACATTTATTGTGTCAAAACATCATGTTGTTCACCAAAGGTATGTCTTTTTTTCTGTGCTTGGGACCGAACCCCTGGTCTTTGCACTAAGCTATATCCTCAACCCTTTTTTATTTTTCATTTTGAGATGGGTGTCACTAATTTGCTAAGTTTCCCAGGCAGGGCTTGAACTTTCACTACTTCTGCCCCAGCCTACCAGGGTGCTGGGATTACAGATGTTGGCCAGCACATCTGGCTCAATTTTTGTCAAGAAGATAAAATGTATAAGGAAGCCTTAAAAATAAACTACTTGGAGATGTTCAGTAAGGGCATAGGAATTTTAATTAGAAGACATTAAGTAGTGAGTGCAATCAATATAATACATTTTTACATTTTTATAAGAACATTACTTGTGATATTTTTAAGTAGCAGTAAGAACTATTTACAACTTTGATATAATCCTCATCTACTCTCTTTTCTTCTAGGCCACAACAATCTCAGTTTTCTTTTAAAGACTCTACTGCGCTGTGTACAGCCTCAGTGAAAGTACCAATAAATGTTCTGCCTTCTTATTGGGCACAGGAATTCCTCAAGCCAGTAGGGTTCTCTCTCTGGACATGCAGACTAATCAGAGGATACTGACTTGGAAGAAAAACTTGAAAGAATTCAGTCCCATGGCTCTCTAATGAGCTGTAGACCTTGCCTCTAAATGGATACATGTTTACTTTTCTCTGAGTCACCCACACATATCATTCCAATAAATTATCTTTATACTTGTGTTTGTATTTTATCCTGATACTTAGAAATAACAACAAAACTGGCTGTATCCCAATACTAATTCTGTACTGAAGATCAGTATAAGGTTCTATGTACGTACACACGCACTTATGTATACACATGGAAGGAGAACAGAGTTTTCTGCTTTCCCTTTTTGTACCCTGTTCATTTGTTTTATTTTTCTGAACATGCATGCTTAATAGGTAAGATGCCTTATTCTAATCTTGTGAGAGACAATTAGAGGACATGTTGATAGCTAGGAGAGAAAGTATATGTCTTGCTAGATAGAAAAAAGTATAATGAAGCACTTTTAGTCTAATGGAATTATCCTCCCCAGCAGCATCGCAATCTTAAGAAAGTGACCTTTTGTGTTACATATAAGGCTAATACTTTTAGGGCTCTTTTTCCTGAGGATAAAACCACTCAGTACAAATGAAAACATGATGCATGTATTAAATGCACCTGGTCATGTTAGTACTGAAGCCATTACATACCCACGCATGTGTGTGTGTGTGTGTGTGTGTGTGTGTGTGTGTGTGTGTGATTATTATTGCTCTTCTACTCTCATTTTTGAAAGGAATTCCTAGCAGAGCCCATCTGAAAGGTACTTTAGACTTAATGGTTATAGCATTTGTGAAAGTGTTCCTAGGGTCAAATTGATTCAATTATTCTCAATTTTGTAAAAAGAATGAACATTCTTGAGAGTCTACTATGTTTGTTCTTCACCCAGGTTGAATATCATATGAACCATGGAGCTTTCTAAAATGCAGATTTCCAGAGTATCTGAAAATATTCATCCTTGCCTCTGTGATTCTGGTACAAATTTTAAGTACTGAGCACCGTGCCTTGTGCCCCATTTACAGTACAGCAGTACCCTAACAGACTACTAGTACTAATTTAGCCCATGCTCTGGAACCAGGCTTCATTCGAATCCTACTAATCACAAGTCAGCTATGTAACTTTGGACAATTCACCTAACTTCATTCTGTTGACAGTTCCTCAGCTATAAAATCAGGACAGTGTTAGTGGTTTTTCAATTGTGAGCTCTCTGTGTTAAAATTTATAATTATAGACTACATAAACCCTGATTTCAAATCTTTTTGAAAATCTATTGAAATTACTAGTAACTCCCATTAACATATGAAGAAACCGAGATTTAGACATGAAAAATAACTTCCACAGGTCGTTTAATTGTGACCCAGCAGAGATTTGCTATATTGGCAATGATGGAGGGTGTATGATCAAAAATACCCAGGCTGCTTTCCACCATGGTGGCTTGGAAATGGTTATGGAGCAGATAGGATATGTCTAGTAGTGAAATGAGTCTGAGTCTGAGTAGAATGACAAGTCACAGAAATATTACCTGGGGTCTTTGACATGTGAATTGTGATGGAAACCTTGAGCATGAGTTTGCTTAGGTAGGGATCGTATACAGAGAAGAACAGAAGTCTCAGAGCAGATCACTTGAAAGTGCAAACATAGAACAAGCAGTGACTCAGGGAAAGAGGACTAAAAAACCAAAAGAGACAGGAAATTCTGAAAAAGTATGTGATAGAAATTAAGAGAAGAGTTGCAGGAGGAAAGTGTTGGGTGCCGGTGTCAACCTGAGTTAAAGTCACAAGGTTTCAAGTGTTTGGGGAAAGGGAAGGGTTGTCAGTGACTTTAAGCAAAGTAGTTCTTACTGAAGTAAATAAGGAACCTGTTATGGTTGATACATTGTGTCAACTTGGGTAGTTTAGAGGTTTAGCTAAGTGACTCAGGAGGAAGCTAAGGTGCTTACTTTGTATACATCCTGAGCCTGTGGAAGAGGAGGGCACGGAGATTGTGTGAGAGGTACACGCCCCCTGGGTGGGGGTAGCCTGTTTACAGTGTAAGGGAATAGAAAAGGCTGCTGGCTGCCATTCCTCCCTTTTGCTGGTTGTTTTTGCTGTGCTCTCCTGCCATGAAGGTTTGCCCTCTGCCATGTGCCACTCTGCCTCTGAAACAGCCAAGTATGGACTGAAACCTCAACAAACTCTACGCTGAATAAACCTTCCCTTCCTTCATTTTGGGCGTTGGGTATTTTGTCTCAGCAACGAGAGAAAAGTAACCAAGACAAAACCATAGCAAGTATATATTTACACCCCTTTCAGAAGTTTTGGTGATAAAAGACAAGAGATTACAAATGGGAAAAGTTATAAAGTAGTATTTTTTAATGGAAAAGAGGTAAGTCTACTGCATTCTCAGGGGGGAAGGAAGGACATGGGTGAAGATGCAGCTATAGGTGGAAGAGGAGGAACATTATAGAGTTTTGCTGAATGACTTGTTTTCTTTAACACTTTTGCCTTTTTTTTTTTTTTTGGTACCAGGGATCAAACTCATGACCTCAGGCTTGCCAGGCAAGTACCTAAGCCACTGAGCTATATCCCTGTCCCTCTCTGTAACACTTTTGAATGGACTACTTCTGAATAAATATACAATATTTATGTATAAATAGCTATGTGTTTCTGTACATATGCATAGCTCAGAGATGTAAATATGTTGAAAACATTTTTTGTGTTTTTTTTTTTCCCCGGTACCGGAGATCGAACTCAGGACCTCGCGCTTGCGCTTGCCAGGCAAGCGCTTATGCCACTGAGCTATACCCCCAGCCCCGATGTAAATATACTGAGAGTTTTATTCATGGGTTTATAAAACATTACATTCTTGAGTGAAAAAATAAGGCTATAAGTAAATAATGAGAAGGAAGATTTCAGAGCTTCAAAATAATTGGGACAAAAGTTACAAAGTGAGAAGTAAATTTATATTTTCACTTTAAAGTTAATTATATGTTGGTGAAATTGAAGTTTTTGGTCTCAATTTCCAAAATGGGAAGTACATGTCCTGAATTTATCTAGATGTCTCCCCAAAACCTCCTGTAGTCACAGGTGGGGCTTTCCTTAGGTGGCTGGACCTAGGGGGTGTGTTGCTAGGGTCAAGGATGCAATGCTAGAATGAAGGGTGTGAGTGCTGTCCTCCATAAAGGTGGGTAGCCTGGGTAAGGTATAAGAGAAAAAAAGCTGCTTGTCCCTGGTCACACGTTGGCTTGCTTCTTGCTGCCTTCTGTCCCTGTGCCACGCCACCCTGCCCTGGAGCCAGTCAACTATGGACTAAAACCTCTGCGAATAGAAAGCTAAATAAACCTTTCCTCCTTTTACTTTGGGTGTCTGGTATTTTGTCTCAGTAATGAAAATGGTAACTAAGACATTGTCCAACAAATCTGGGTTTAAAACATTCTATGTTCTTACGATACCTTCTAGTCCATTTTTCATTAGGTTGTTACTGGAGACTAGTTTATATTCAAAGTCAACACTGAAGTTTCTAATCATATGATTAGTGGGTCATTTATATAAAATGAATGAAGACTACCTGGAAAGTTTTACAACTCTAAGATGTGAAGAGTCAAACTTCCTTATTTTTCACATTACTACAGAAGTTTCACATGTAAAACTTTCTTTTACATATATACTTTTCTACTTTAGAAGTATATTCTTATGAATGTAATTATGTTGAAATGGACCTCAATGTAAAATGATTTTATTTCTATGACATTAGAATCACTCTATTTTACTTCACCTCTGTGAACAATAGTTTAATCCAAAGGTAATGGTGCTGACTTTTCTGTTAGATTTGAAACACATCTTTAGGAAAAAACGGTACAACTGAGCCAATCCTATTACTCCACAGACTGAGTCACAAAACTATTATCGCAACCTGGAGTGAAGCCAATTACTTAAGTGTTTCCTTAATAAATTTAAGAAGCAGCCACAGTCTATTTGTAAAAGAATGAGGAAAAGCACACAATGAAAAATTTAGCAACAAAAAGGGCAGTAATGAAAGTGATGCAAATGTCAGTCCTGTTACTAAATTTCCAGGAAACCACCCATCAGGGAGGTCCATGGAAGAACTTCACAGAACACAACCTGGTTGCCTCCTATGATGCAATCATGCTGAAGTTGCAAAAAAAGAAGGAAAGAAAATATCTGCTAAAATGAATATCTGTTCCATAGAACATGCGTATAGAATAAAACATTTATGTGGAAATATTTGAGAGTTGCAAACAAATATTCATTCACAGCCTCCCACTCAAGGACAAAGGCAGTGACTGTATGGAAAGCAGAATGCAAACATGAACCTATGGCACGTTTCTCATAAGTTGTGTGGCTAATTCATATTTCACCCAAGGGCAGGAACGGAATCGTTCTCACCCTTGTTATTCCCTGAAGTGCAGAGCACACCCCTTGCTAATATTCCATGTTCAGTATATATTTGTCATCTGGAAAAATACAGGCTTTTAAACCATAACTTGCATGTCTTTCCTGACTATATTAACATTAGACATAACAAATTTTTTCCAAGTAACTTTAATCTTCTGGGGTTGGTTTTCTTTGTTTCCAAATAACGATATATATGTTGAAGGTTTTATGTAAGAAGTGAATAATACAATTGTGAGGTTATATCATGATTGTATCTCTTACCGTACTAATGAACACTGATAGGATTAGATAAACGTTGTGTTCTTTCCCCTCGTTTATGATTTCTTTTTATACTCAACTCTTTATTTTTTTTTATTTTAAAAGTAAAAGAACAAAGACATATTAACAAACAGACACAAAATAGCATAAGAAATAGTACAATCAAAACTGATTTACAGACAAGGTGACAGGGACTCAACAATGGTTGTTGCTTTACCTATTGATATCTTCGAAGTGTATACTCATGAACACAGATACAGACATGCAAAATTGGTCAAACAATTAATCATCTCAACAACAGAAAAAAAAAAAAAAGAAAGAAACCGGAAAGCATTAACAAAGAGGCACAAGGTAGTACAATAACAGTATGATCAGAATTGAATTATAGACAAAGCAACAGAAAACCAACAATAGTTGCTGCTTTGCATATTGGTATCTTCAAAGTGTATGCTCAGGATAACACATACAAACATACAAGATTGATCGAATAACCTTGCATCAACTATTCCTTAGCATTAAGTGACATGATACAATAGTAGGACCATGTTAGCCCTTCTGCACATATGTATATACATATATACATACATACATTTTTGCCTCTTTCTTTTCTCCTTTCCCTCGTCCCATCTGTTCTTTGCTTTTGAACAGATTTCCTTCATGTCTCTTAGTTTATATTCCCACCCTCAGGTTCTTACCCCAGTGACACAATATGTTGCCTGCTCAGGTACCGCTGACTTATTTCATTTATGAGTATGGACTCCAATTTTGACCATTTGCCTACAAAGTCCCCAAAACTGACTTTCTTTATAGCTGAATAATATTCCATTATATAAAAATGCCACAGTTTTTTAATCCAGTCTTCTGTCAACTCTTTATTTTTAATGAGAACTTGGTAACCTGCATTAGCGGCTTTCTTCTTTGATTCTACCTGGCACAATCATCCAATATGGATTCTCAGCTTCTAACTTCCTGCCCTGCCCATGAGCTGGTTGCTTCATCTACTCCTGCTGTAGACATTATCCATCCTGATACACCCAGGTCTTGCTTTTCAGAACCCTCAACTCCAAAATTTCTTCCACGACTCCATCATCTCTTGGTCCAAACTCCTTTTAATCTTGACCCAACCCCTGGCTACTGACATCAACTCCAGGAACTGGCTTTGATGTCTTACTTCTCAGACCACTTGAAGCCATATCTCCCATCATGACCACCTCCCAGAATACCCCTTCACCACCAGCTCCATCCAAACTCTGACACTTTCTCCAAAGTGCAGTTCCAATTTCACTTGTTCTATACAGTCTATCCTAATTTTAGAAACAAGAAACAATTTAATCTTAAATTGTCTGTAGAGTCCTTTCTTCTTTAGTTTTGTAAGTCCCATTTTTGCTATGATATGATTCATTGTACTAAGGAGACAGCAAAGTCCATTTAGAATATGCTTGGATTTGGGACTGAATTGTAGGTTGGTAAGCTTTGTGTCATTTGGATCCAGAAGTCTGCAAGAACTGGGTCTGACTCCCGGGTAGTAAACCCAAGCAGCAATGGGTTAATTATTTCACCTGTTTATGCCCTAGTTTTCATACCATTGAAGAGGAATATTCTCTCACAGTGTCTCTCAGGATAAAATAAAATGATATGGGCAAAACATTTAGCAAGGTTCCTAGGAATAAACTAGTATTCAGTGGTTATTTTTGTTAATGTATTTGTGCATACATATGTATGTTTCCTTACTTTTCATGTTATCTTGCAATTTGTTTGAATACTTAACCAATGTTATATTTGTCATAATTTCTTGAACCTATGACTTTTTTACGTGTTATTTTTACATATTGAGCTCTTCTCTTTCTTGGTTACATATTTAATCTGTTGACAGGTATATATTAGAGTTAAATAGCTCTATGGTGGAAAAATGAATGATCCAGCCCATGTCTGTGGGAAATTTCTCTATTTTCACATGTCAATATAACCATTACCTATTTAAAACGTATAACTAGTAAAACTTAACAGGTGAATTTTGTAGAATATGGATAGGCTTTAGAATTAAAATTATTTATATTTTACCTTTATTGAGTTTTATATTGTTTGTATTTCACTAATATTTTATTTGCTATTAATGAAATTTTGCAACACTTCAGAACAATTTTTAAAAATAAAATCTTTAAAATTGATGCATTAGGTAACATAATCATACATAATAATACTAGCACAAATTTGCTCATGTTTATTTGAATTTAGATTCATGCAAACACTTGTTAAAGATACAAAGGGACATTGTGATGGATACACATTATCACAGTGAGATAAGTAAACACATGAAGAGAATTATAATTGTTTGTATGCATCACCAGTCTTATTTGTTATACAGAGCTGATCAGAAAAATGGATCTCAGCTTTCAAATGCCGGTGTTTTAGTAGCAAAAGTTAGATCTCTAGGTACAGAATATAGAGATGGTCAACTTTCTATGTAATGACTCTATTGACAGTGCATTAGTGAAGCTTTCATTGCCAGGATAAAATACCTGACAACCTAAAGGAGAAAAGTTTTATTTTGGTGCACAGTTCCAGAGCATTCAGTCCATGGTCTGTGGAGTCCAAGTCAGAAACCTCAAGGTGAGAGGGTGTGGCTAGGAAAAGCTGCTCAGTTCATGGCACCCAGCAAGCAGAGAGCAGGAGATAAGCCAGGGAGAAGAGAATGAGGGACTGCCTGTAGTCCACAAGGCCACACCCCCATGACACCCACAGACACACCTGAAACTGAGCCTACTGACCACTCAGACACCTCTCAAGCCAATAGAGTTGATAATCAAGGTTAACCTTTATCTACTTTACGAGGATAATATCTTCCACTTCACAGTTTCTCTTCTGGATATCACAGATAAAACCTACATGGTAAGTAGTCATCAAGTTCCACTTTTATGGCAACAAAATGAAAAACTAGTAGTAGGAAATAAGAGAATTAATAATTAATTATTAGGAGAACCAAGATGTTGTAATAATTGATGTTTAATATTAAGTAGCAAATACCAAATGCTTATGAGTGTAATGCTCATGTACACTTAGATATCTAAGAAGTTGTAGGGCATAAAGTTAGGCTTCTTTGATAGTAAATAACCTATCCTTACAATTTAATTTTAAAATTACTCTTCACTTCAAAGTTATGCATATGACCTGTCTAAAATGAGAAAGGAAGGTTTCATAAGCATCTATAGTGAATTAAAATATAAATTCTGTGATATTAAGATGTATGTAGTTTTGTTTTCATCTACTTTCTGGATTATAACTCCCTCCTCGAGAGATCACAGAAACCCTAATTTTCCCCATCTCACCTCCTGTCTTGGAGCCATTAACCACAAAAAGTTTTCCGACAAACTTTGTGTGATAACAGTTAATAAAGCCCTCACTTCACAAAGAGTCTTGTCCCATACTTATGAAGGAGGAATGTCAAATAATCTGAACACATAACTTTTATTGATTTCCTCAACTGGATCTACTAGCATTGTCTCAGGCCTCTATGGTCCAATCATGCATCAGCACAGTTTTCCACACTTCAGTCATGCAAATGCAGTGAGGTGCCCATGAAAAACTAAAATGACAGATACAGAAAACTTCTAAACAAGGACACATGGAGGCTTGCAGCAGACTGAACAAAAGTTCATTTATGTGCTGGGTGGGTGGCTCACTTCCAGTTCCACAGCGACAGAAGCTACTGCTTGGAGGCACCTCCAGTCTTCATACAGCTGGTTTAACCCTTTAGAATAGCTTCATAGTCAGTAAGTGCATACATAGTATTTCTCTGCATTCTAGGAGCCACACTTGCAAATTAATCTCTCCTGAGGAGGGAAACATATGAACTCAACTTAAAATCAGTGATTCACAGGTTCCAGAGGACTGGACTTGTAACTGGGTCTGAAGTGGGGCAGTCCTGGAGACTAGATTCTCAACCTATGTGATCTACAGGTAGATAGTATCAGAACTAAGTTGAATTAAAGGATGTGCAGTTGGTAGATCACTTGCTCATTGGTAGAAAGAAGCCTTCACACATTTTCAGATCATAGATATGAAGGATGTTGTGAGTCTAGAGCAGGAAAATACTGAGATTGAGTCAATTTTTCCTTCTGTGTTCTCAGAAACTCAAACTTCTCTACCCAGTACCATTCCTCTTCATATATCATTTATTGAACTTTACGCTGAATTCATCCAAAAATTTCTTCTGTCTTTTCCTATCTGCTCCAGCAGATTCCAAGTTAAATTTCCTTCCGATATATTTTTTCTTTTGTCATTTTCATTATCAAAGTGAGGATGGTGCCTGGCCCATCCCCCTACACTGCAAAAAAGGCATCCAGTGTGGGAAGTGCCTGGGACTCAGGAACCAGTTTGGCCAGAGAAACCCATGTAACTGACCCAACCCTTTACACCATGTGAAGGGCAGCCAGTGTGGGAAGTGACCAAAACTCAGCAACTTCTTGGCCAGAAGAATCCAGGTGTCTGACCCATCCTCCTACACTGAAGGAAGTGCAGCCAGTGCAGAAAGCACCTGGGATTAAGCAACCAGCTTGGTCAGAGCATCCCAGGTGCCTCACCCATTGTCCTAAATGGCAGGAAACACCCAGGAGCAGGCAACTGGCTCAACCAGAGAAATCCAGAAAAATGCCAAGATGAAGGAGCAAACTGCAATCTCAGACCTCCAGCCCACCCAGAACAGTCCAAGAGACATCAACATAGAAGAAACTGGAAATCACACAACTGAAATTTCTGAAACGATAGCAAGTGAAGTAAAGAAATAACTCTAGGAGGCTATAGAAGAAATCAGATCAGAAATAATATCTCAGGTAAAAAAAAGAAATGACAACTATAATGAAAGGATTCCTCAGGATATCTAAAGAAGACACAGACAGTAAATAGAGGAATAGAGAATAATAGTGGAAATGTTGAATGAACAATATAAGAAAGAACTAGAATGCATGAAGCATATTCAAACAGCTATCCAGGAAATTAAAAATTCTATTGAAAGTTAGCAAAATTGCTTGAATGAAGCTGAAGATAGACTTGCAGATCTTGAAGACAGCACTGCCACTACCAGCCACGAGAGGAAGGATCTCTTGAAATTAATAAGGAACCAGTAAATAACAAGTCAACAACTGCAAGACCAAGCAAAGAAAAACAAAGTAATATTAGTAGGTGTCAACAATGCAACAGGCATCAACACAAATGACATAAAAAGACTATTTGCAGAAATAATAGAAGAAAATTTCCCAAGCATGCAAAAAGAATCAGACATAGAGTAAGTGAGGCATTTAGAATTCCAATTAGCCATAACCAAAATAAATCTACACCCAGATATAGTGATCAAGATCCCAGAAATTCAGCAAAAGAACAGTATATTAAAAGCTGTTAAGAGAAAATAAACAGATCAGCTATAAAGGAAAGTCCATCAGAATCATGGAGGATTTCTTAACATGAAAGAGAAGAAGAGCTTGAGGTGAAGTATTTCAGGCCCTGAAGAGAACAACTTCCAACCCAGATTGATGTACCTTACAAAGCTATCATCCAAAGTTAATGGAGAAATAAAATATATTCACAATAAAGGACAACTGAAGAATTTAATGAGGGCCAAACCACCCCTACAAAGAGTATTGAAAGATAGGGTGTGGAGATTGTGTGAGCGCTACAAGCCCCCTGGGTGGGGGTAGCCTGTTTACAGTGTAAGGGAAGGAAAAAGGCTCCTTGCAGCGGTTCCTCCCTTTTGCTCTGGTGGTTTTTGCTGTGCTCTGCTACCCTGAACAGTTTGTCCTCTGCCTTGCGCCACTCTGCCTCTAAACCAGCCAAGTAGGGACTAAAACCTCCACAAACTGTAAGCTAAATAAACCTTTCCTTCCTTCATTTTGGGCATTGGGTATTTTGTCTCAGCAATGAGAGAAAAATAACCAAGACAATAGCCATCAATGTAAATGGTCTCAATTCACCAATCAAAAGAAGCAGACTGGCAGAGTGGATCAAGAAACAAAATCCAATCATGGACTGTATCAAAGAAACACATTTAACTCAAAAGGAAATTCATAGACTGAAAATCAAAGAATGGAAAAAAATACTGCATGTGATAGGAACCCAGAAAAAAGCAGGTGTAGCTATTCTGTTTTCAGACAAGGTGAACTTCAAACCAAGAATGATCAAAAGAGATAAAGAAGGTCACTACATACTTGTTAGGGGAAAACTTCAAGAAGAGATAACAATGATAAACATCTATGCACCAAACACAGGAGCACCCAACTATATATGACAAATTTTAACAGTCACGAAAAATGAAGTATGTGTTTACACAACCATAACGGGAACTTTAACACCCTATTGCCACAAAGAGATAGATCAATTAGACAAAAAATCTGCAAAGAAATAAAAGAATTTAACCAAACTTGTATATAAATGAACTCAGTAGACATTTACAGTGTTCCAACCACAACATCAGAATACACATTCTTCTTAGCTGCACATGAGATATTCTTCAAAATAGACCACATGCCAGCACATACAACATATTTAAGTAAATGCAAAAGAATTGAAATTATCCCATGAATACTATTGGACCATAGTGCCATGAAATTGGAAATTAATGACAAAAGAAACCACAGAAACTCCATAAACACATGGAAATTAGATGGCATCCTCCTGAACAACAAATGGGTTATAGATGAAATTCAAGAAGAAATTGAACACTATATGCAACCAAAGGAAAATGCAATTACAACTTAAAGGAACCTGCGGAATACAATGAAAGTAGTTTTAGGAGGGAAAATTTAGCAATGAATTCCCACATCAGGAGAATAGAACGAACACAAATAAACAATCTTATGCTGCACGACAAGACTTTAGACAAAGAAGACCAAGTAAAGCAAAACACTCACAGAAGGCAGGAAACTATCAAGCTCAGAGTGGAAATTAGATGGAAAATTGATAAACCCCTATACAACCTTATAAAAAAATGAAAGAAAAAGTTGAAATTCATGTAATAAGGAATGAAAGGGATGAAATCATTACAGACCCTGTAGAAATTCAGAAGATCATCAATACCTACTTTTAAAATTTTACTCTCATAGGTTGGAAAACACAGACAAAATGGACAGATTCTGAGATACATAGGAAATATGAAGAAGACATAAAAATCCTTAATAACTCAATATCAGCCAGCAAAATTGAAAATGTAATAGAAAAAATCTTGCCAATGAAGAAAAGTCCAGGTCCTTCTGGATTCACCACTGAATTCTGTAAGAGATTTAAAGAATATTTAACTCCAATTCTTCTCAAACTCTTTAATGAAATTGAAAGGGAAGGAATTCTCCCTAACTCATTCCTGGAAGCAAGTATTACCCAGATACCAAAGTGACAGAAAGACCCAAACAAGAAAGAGAACTACAGGCCAATCTCCAGGATGAAAATAAATGCAAAAATTCTCAGTAACATACTAGCAAGCAGAATGCAACAAATTCATCAAGAAGATTACCCACCATAACAAGTGGGATTCATCCCAGGAATGCAGGGATAGTTCAGTATATGCAAATCGATTTATGTAATACACCATGTCAATAGAGTCAAAGACAAAAATCACATGATCATCTCAACTGATGCAGAAAAAGCTTTTGATAAAGTCCAACACTCATTCATGATAAAAAAAAAACTACAGAAAATAGGAATAGATAGTCTTTACCTCAATCTGATCAAAACCATCTATTACAAACCAATAGCCAACATCATACTATATGGACAAAAATTGAAAATTTTCACTTAAAAATCAGGAACAAGACAAAGATGTCCACTGCTATCACTCCTATTCAATATAGTTCTGGAAATATTAGCCAGAACAATTAGACAAGAGAGAAAAACAAAAGGAAGAAGAATAGGAAAGGAAGAAGTATAATTATCATTATTCACAGATGACATGATACTCTACATGGAAGACCCCAAACACTCCACCAAAAGGCTTACAGATTTAATAACCAAATTCAGTAGGATAGCTGGATAGAGAGTCAACACTCAAACATCAATAACATTCCTGTACACAAAAAACAACTTCACTGAGAGAGAACTCAGGGAAACCAAACCCTTCACAATAGCATCAAAAAAAAAAAAAAAAAAGAAAAGAAATACTGACGAATCAATCGAACAGATGAATTAAAACAACTATACCTTTAAAATTATACTACTCTGAAAAAAAAGATACAAGAGAATTTCAGAAACTGGAAAGATACTCCTTGCTCATGAATAAGAAGAACCAACATTGTGAAAATGGCCATACTTCCAAAACTGTGATAGGGATTTAATGCAATACCAATCAAAATACCATTTGCATACCTCACAGATCTAGAAAATATATTCCTGAAATTCATGTGGAGCCAGAAGAGACCTAGAATAGCAAAGGCAATCCTGGCAACAAAGGCAAGGCAGAAGATATCACAATTCCTGACTTGAAATTGTACTGAAAAGCTACTGTGATAAAATCAGCATGGTTTGGCAAAAAACCAACCTGAGCATCAATGGAGCAGATTAGAATATGCAGACACAACTACAAACACACCTACCAATCTTACCTTTGACAAAGGAGTCAAACATGTCCACTGGAAGAAAGATAGCCTCTTTAATAAATCATGCTGGAAAAACTGGCTTTCTACATGCCAAAAACTAAAACTAGACCCATGTCTATGCTTAATTTTTTTTCTTGAGCAATTTTGTACACTTAAATCTGGTGATCTGAGCAACTAGTTTGAAGACAACCATATGAAATACAAGAACTACTGTAGAATTCCTATTTTGTGAAATTCTGTGTCATTTCTAATGTTTTATATTTTTAATTATTTTTTTCTTTTTCTTAAAGCAAAAAGTACAAATCAATGTGAGAATCTGTCTAGTTTCTGAATTCTGTGAAGTTTTAAGACAGCAGGGTGGGCCACTTGATAATAGCTTGGCATTTGTTAGAGTACCTGGCTTCCCAATTTTTTGTTGTGCCTGAGGAAAATAATAATTATTATAATGAATCAAAATATTTTAGTCTCTGTACCTGACCACTATGCAACAGAAAAACATTTATGCATTTCTTTAAGCATGTCAGATTTTCATTATGTATTTGGTTTACTTTGAACACAGATCACACTCACTTCATCTTTATGATTGTGTACATACAGCTTTGTACAAAATTTTCAATAATTGAAGAGAATATGATCAGAAAAGTCCTGCTCTGAAATCCACCATTAGACAGCTATAACCTCAGGGAAAGCACTCCATTTCATTAAGCACCACATTTCACAGTTAAAAAAAAATAATAAGAGAATAGAACCCCATCCCCATGCCTTTGATACAGTGATAAGAGGAGGAAAAAAACGGGCATAACAGCTTTAACAAAACATAATTGCTCTGCCAATGAAAGAACATCATAACATCAAATACCTAGAACTTGAATCCATTCATTTATTCATTGAATCAAATATATTTATTTTTAACTAACAAGTAAAAATCATATATATATATATATATATATATGCCACACAACATGTTTGGATATATGTATATGTATATATTGTAGAAATGCAACATCAAATCACTCAAAAGCTACATTATCTCACATACTTACACTCTGTGTGTGTGGTGAGAACACTTAAAATCTATGTTACTAGCAAATTTAAAGTATTGACATCAAAGTGTATTGTCACCAAGAGATACAAAAATTTCTGGAACTTACATTGTCCAGTTGAAGATTTGGATCCTTTGCTCAACATTTCCCCAATTCTTCCAAAGCTTTCATCTCTCAACCTGTGGTGACTGTGATTTCTACTGTCTCTGTGAGATGTGAGTTATTTCAGGTCTCATGTATGTACGGTCAGATAGTGTTTTTCACTCTTTGTCTAACCTGTTTTACTTAGCGTAACATCTTCTACACTCATGCACATCATAAATAACAGAAATTATATTTTTTAAAGCTTAATAGTATTCCATATGTACAAATACTGCACTTTCTTTCTCTCTTTATCTGTTGGGGATATTTAGGTAGATTCTGTATCCTGGGTATGTGAATGCAGTGTCAATCATCATGGGAGTGCAACCATCTCTTAGCCCTAATTGAATTCATTCATTTGGATACATAACTAGAAGCAGGTGTTATGATTTACACGTAGATGTCCCCAGCAGCCGTGTGTGTTCACAGATGGGGCTTTGGAAGGTGATTTGGTTACACTGGCTTATAGCAGGATTGCTGGTAGGTGAGATAAGCCACTGGAGGCTCAGGCTGAAGACTTTATTTCCTTCCCTATTTCATTTTTCTCTCACTGTGCTTCCTGCATGTCATATCTTGAGCAGCTATTCCTCTGAGATGCCTTTGTGCCATACTCTGCTGTCTTGGACTGAAATCGCTACAAATTCTGACAAAATAAATGTCTCCTCCTTTAATCTGTGGGCTTGGGGCATTGTGTCTCAATGAGGAGAACGGTAACTAAGACAGTAGGATTAAAGGGTCAAAGATTAGTTTTGTTTTAAATTTTTCAGGAATAAACAACCGATGGCTACAGTCATTTACGTTTCTATCTACCATGTGCTAAGGTTCCCTTCTCTACATATCCTCACTAACATTTGTTGTCTTTCACCCTTTTTATACTAGTCATGGGAACAGATGTCGGATGATGCCCTGTGATTTTAGTTTGCATTTTCTTGGTGGTCCGTGAGAATGAACATATTTTTGATCACTTATTCTATGCTTGATAGTGGGTTCAGGGTACAGAACTAACAAAAAAGAAGCACAGACAAAAAATGCATCTTCTTCATGAAACATATAGCCAGTATATTTTTCCAAATATAGAGAGGGGCACCCCAGTGGGTGTGTGGGCTGTAGAAAGCACCAATAAAGACCATTCTCATAGTGGATCCTGCCTTTGCACCTGTGCCTTAGCCAAGGCTTGCTCCACCAGCTGCAACACCCCACTCACAGAAGGAGTGAGTAAGCTGTAAGCTGGTGGAGGTGAAAACCTCAGTTGTTAAACATCCAGCAGAGAAGATTAAAGACATAACATTGTAAGAGAGGCAGTAAGCTTAACATTACAATCTGATCTGAATAACACCTTAGAACATAAAAATGGAACCATTATTTTTTAAGAATGCTGGATATCTCACCATCCAAATCCCAACAGAATGCTAACAAGTAACAACTACATAACTTTACTCCAAAATTTAGAAATCAAAGCCATAACATTGTTACATGACAATCATGATAACATTCTGTAATAAACTTAAATTTTCATTCTGACATAACATGACCCCCTTTTAACCAACCATCTCTATCCAATATACAAGAAGCTTCCATCCAACCTGTTGTCCTTCAGTGGGATACAGTTCACAAGTTTCTGCCGAAGGCAAAAATATGAATCTGAAGGAAAGTCTCATCACAACAAACAATCTTTGTTTTACATTTTGGAAGTACTGTAGATCCAGAATCATGAATATATTAAATATACCATGAGATTAACACTAATGAATTACCATACACATGTGAAAACCTTTGTTAAAATTTGGCTTTTCTATCAAGAGCATCTTTTATGACAAAATCTTTTTATAATTTTTATTGAAAAACTTTTTTCTGAGCAAATGACCCAATTATTGTGGTGTCTCCCAAGAGACTATGGTGATTACTGGGGGCTCCTTATTAATGAACAAAGGTTGGCCATTCCTCTATTCATCAATTGGAGTCCTACCCAAATAATTTCTCCTTATCTTAAGTACTGTAGTTAAATATCTTAATTTTGATATCATTTAAACCATCTGGTAACTCAAGTAAATCATGCTTTCAAATCTACAACCCAATTGTGTTATGAACAAATGATAAGAGAAAAATTGTTGAGCTCAGAAAAGGGGAAGAGCTGTTCACAGAATAACAGGCAAACATGCAAACAAGTACACATAACAAACAAATATCTTTACAAAAGCAGAGTGCCCTCAAATATATGTTTGACCAAATTAGAATATAGTAACTTTACTACAATTTTATAATTTAAAGAGACTAGTCAGAGTTTGTTGAAAATTAGCAGAGATCTCTTATCAGAAAATTTGGATAAAACATAATCCTTAATCTAATATATATATATATATATATATATATATATATATATATTCTTTGTATTTTATAATATATAATATAAAATACATATTATATATATATATTCTTTGTATTTTATTGTCTTAAGAATACTGATAATCTCCAGCTCAATAACTCTATATATTCTGTCCTTATTCAAATCTTTAAGTCCCATTTAGATTACTATCTCCTGGGACATTTTAATAATTACAGCTTTTAAGGCTTGATGGGTGCTGTCCCTGAGGATTATAGGGTATTTCTGTAGAATGAGAAATCTTAAATGTGTCACAGAAGATGGCCAATGTGTAGAAGTATAAGCAGTGCACCATCTGTTTTTAAAGCTTTGTGCTCATACATGTTTAATAAATCATCATCAGTATAAGTAACGGGTACACAACAGGATAAAGCAGGATTTTGGGCAGATGTGTAGGGGGAGCGGTTAGAGGCTTTTGTTTTAACTTTAACTCCTTTAGATTTTGCCTCAAGGCTGTAAAACTACGTGAAAGGTTTTATTAATCTTAACCTGATATTGGCTTTGATTTTGCCCCCCAACCAGAACAGGGGAGGCTGAAGTCAGGGGTATAGCCTCCTTTTTCTGGCCTCTGGTAAAGGTAAAGGAACAGAAAAAGGGGTTGTGCCTGGCGGATCAAGTGCCTCGGCCTGTGCTGGCTGACATGCTGTTTGCAACACTTGATGTAAATCAAGAAAGGCAGAAGGGTCAAGGATGGGCTCAGGTGAGCACCCATCCTGCTGTGGCTGTAAAACAGAGAGAACCCCTTCAGCATGAGAGGCATCATATCGGGCAGCTTCTTCTTCCATCTGTTCTGCCTCTTCCTCCCCATAAAGTGCACCTCAAACTGCACTCAGAAAACTGAAGGCATCCGCTGGAACCTTTTCCGGGCCATGTATTTGACAGTACTCCTTGAGAGCTTTTCTCAGCTTGTCCCAGGTTGTAATATCCAATACACCACCCACGGGAACTTAAGGGCAACACCAGCAAGGAAAGAGAGAAAGCAAGAAGTCTGCGGGGAAGAGACAGCAATTCCCCGGGACTTTAAGAGAGTCCTGAGGAAGTCTACAAAGAGTGTCTGCTCTTTGGGCTGATTATGCCCCATTTTACTCCTGATGAGAAATGCCCCCTTTCTACTCACATGTATTGTCGAGGCCTCTTCCAAAGGGAGTTCCTGTCTCCTCTACACCTATGTCTCGGGTCCCTGTTGATGCGTGTGTGCCCTGTGTCGAACTCCATGTT
This sequence comes from Dinomys branickii, assembly GCA_004027595.1. NCBI lineage: Eukaryota > Metazoa > Chordata > Mammalia > Rodentia > Dinomyidae > Dinomys > Dinomys branickii. The sequence goes on along the minus strand of PVLD010003363.1, from coordinate 36,956 downwards.
GGGCGCCAGCTGCCGGGAGTCCAGCTCCGACTTTGGGAACAGGGAGAGGGGAGAGAGAATGAACAAAGAAAGAAGAGGTTGGGAGGATTGATGAAGGTAACCAGCGGTTTCGATTATTGAGCAAATCACTTAAGTACAGGTTTGTTAGGCAGGCTGTCAGACCCTTGCCCTAGATTCAACCCAAGGTTCCTACTTCTGTTACAATGGTTGCTGAGGTATATAATGACCTGTTCAAGATCACTGCGTTTACATATTGCTTTCCCACAAGCCATCCCATTACTCTTCTTCTTACCAGGAAGTTGTTGTACCCATTGTCATGGGGAGGTCTTGTCCTTGCCTGGTCTGGTCCCCAACATCTCCCCCTTTTTTGTTTTAACATACTGAATCCTGTCTAATTTTATTACAGTTGCTAACGTGGTTGGCCGTTTGACTGTAACCCTAGCAGGAACTCCTAAAGCACATACAAAGAAGCACAGTGATCAGTCATTAGGTATTCTTGGCTAGATATAATTTTTCACAGTTATTCTCTTATCTACAGGACTAATATTTTCCCAGCACGCTGAGGTTTGTATAGCTCACGCCCTTAGCTCCACTCTGGTGGGTGAGCAATGCCCCACAGGAGGGAAGGGACTCCCTCTCCATCTTGAAGGGGTGCATTTCTGCTTTTTTAACCTCCTCAGTTCTGATCCTTCAGGCTCCCAGATATCTCCCATCAAGTGCATAGTGAACACTCAAAAGATCAAGAATGACTGAGAATAGAGAGACCTCATACCTATTCCGAATAATGGAGAACAGAGAGCGAGGTCAGATCCAGTTTAATGCAGTCCCCGCCCTGCAGGTGCCTGCTGCCAGTCCCAGCCTTTGTCAGAGAGCCAACACTGGAAGGTCTCTGGCATCTCTCCCCTTTCTATGTTTCAGTTGGAGAGTTTTGAGATCTATCTGAGCGGATTCCCCAGAAGAGGGCTGGAATGATGACTGGAAGGAGAACAACAAGGACCAGAACCACTCCTCCGATGATGGCAACATTATAAATAAATGCCATCAAGTTGTGACCCTGAAAGTTTTAATCTTACCAAGCACATCAGATGCTGCTTCAGAGGAGGAGAGGAAAGATGATCCTGAATGAGAAATATCCTGTATTTTTTGATGTAAAGAAGATAGATCTAAACTAATATCACTATTATTCCATACTCCCATAAGGTGTGTTTGAATCTTATCCCAAGTAAATAAGATTTCATTATATTCTAAGGGTGTGACACAAACCCACTCATATTCAGGATGACAGCTGAGTAAAAGTCTTACCTTAAAGCTAAGCAACTGATTTCCTATTGCTATAACTGCCTCCTCTAGAGAGTTTACCTTGGCTTCTAGCTTTCTATCGGTACTCTCTTGTACAGCCAAGGCGATACTAATATTCTTAGTCAGTTGATCTACATGGTTTGCAATATGAACTTCTTGAATGAGAGCCGTGGTTGCTGTGGCTACGGAGCCTATGATGGCTATAAGTGCCATAATACCTGCAATCAGTGCACCCACGAATCTCTTTGGTCTAGACAGAGCATTACCCATGTCCTGCACAGCCTGCAGTCCAGGGCTATCATACCACGGCCCTTCCATCTTGACAGGTGTCATGATAAAAGGAGGTTGTTGTAATACAAGCACAGTTTCATTCAGTAATAGAGTGGAAACACAATTGGTCAAAGTACAATTTTTGCAAATAATGTGATACTGTGTCCCAGAACCATCAACATTCTGTATGATATTAAGTTTTCCCTTCTTTTGTCTAACAACAGCACAAAGGGGTACTGAACACAGGCTGTTATATGGTGAGATTCAGCTTTGTTGTGACCTGATCTCTTTACTTTAATTAATCCTGTGGCTGCCATAAGCTTCCAGAGTTGTGTCTGTAGGTAGATTGAGTTTTGTTTTCTTTTGCCAAACACACCTGAAACCCATCCTCCTGATTACCGGAAGGCAAGAGAAGGGTTTTCTAACATGAGAGTATGAATTATAGATCCCAATTCCATAATTTCTTTGGGGTAGTGTAAAGCCAAGGATCCATCAGGACCACTGGCATATACAAACCCTTGAACTGGGTGGTAGGGGACTGACCAATTGGTGACTTCCTGATTTGTACCAGCTAAATGATGTGCAATCCCTGTAGGAAACACACAAGAAACCCATGGGGGAAAAACTGTCAAAGAGTCAACAGCACTCCAGAGTGTGTCACTGGGTGGAGGGCAAGGTTTGAATTTCTTAGGCTGACTTTCCCTTGAAAGTGGAAAGGTGAAACCAAAATTAGGTTCAGAAATACTCATAAGGGACAGACTCCATTGGTCTCTCTGATTACCATTTCCATTTGGTCCGGGTGAATCAGTATACCTGACTCTAGTGAAAGGTGCCACACATCCTGGCTTAGCAGGAGTTCCTCCTAATGCAAAACATAGAGGAAAAGTATCAGTATAGCCCTCATAGGAAAAATTGTCATCTGATTTTTGATGTATATGAGCATTAGAATCATGTCCCAACAATTCTGAGTTGTTAGTAAACACAGGAATATCCTGACTTTCCCAAGCAGCCAGTTGTAAAATGCCTGGGTCAGGAACATATACTCAATAAGTTGTAGCATTGCATACCTGACAAGAGGCAATAGCCAACATAACAATAAACAAGTCAGGGAATGTCTTTCGGACTCTCCAACTGCACACAAAATCCTCTGTCAGAGGCAGGTGCCTTGAGTTGGGAGAAAGAATCACTCTGGAATAGCATCCTCTTCAGCAGTAGGAGCAGTGATGTCAGACTGGCAAGGAACAGAAATGGTGGTGTCCCTTGCGGTGCTAGCAGAGGCTTCCTCAGCAGGGAGCAATGCAGTGGAGTCGGTGGTCTGTGTAGTTGATTTATGCTGTTGCACCATCACTCTGAGATCCAATCAGGTGCCTCTGTATTCTGGCAAGAAAGATTTTCAGCATGGCTATGAACAGACAATCAGGAGTAAGACGCACACCCTGAGCCTCTACTATATGTGATGCTTCACGTGTCAGGCTCTTAATATGGCCCCATGTTGGTTCGTTGGCTTCTTTCCCTGTGGGGCTTACTGAATTTGAAGCCTCTTCATTGGTGGTATGAGAGTCTCAGGGCCAGTCATCTTTGCTGGATCCATGACAGGGCTTCACAAGGTGATTGGGGATCTAAATGGGTGAAGTAGCAGACCTGGGAAAAACACAAGCACAGCTCAACCCCTAGTTAGAAGGGGATCTGGCCCATTCCATTGCCCAGTGAGGGCATCTCTCCAGTAAACCTGAACGTAAGAGATGGGGGACATTGTCCAATGACTGTAAGGGCTCACCCAGATCATCAAAAGTCAAAAAGTTAAGCACAAAAAGCACATGATGTAAAAGAGCATGTGGGGAGGAATAAGCCATCTCCCCTTTATAAAGAAAAAAATTTGAGCCTTGAGGGTGGCATAGGACTATTCAATAATATTTTGTCCCATGGGATTATAAGGAATTCCTGCGGTATGAGAAATAGAAAATTGGGAACAAAGTTTTGCAAAGGACTGACTGGCGTAGGCAGGTCCATTATCCATTTTAATCATTTTAGCTAAACCCATGATGGAGAAGCACAGTAAGAGATGTTGAATAACATCCTTAGTAGCCTCACCTGTATGAGCCAAGGCTACCAAAACATGTGAATATATATCAACGGTGACATGCACAAATGACAATCTGCCAAAGGAAAGACAGTGGGTCACATCTATTTGCCACAGTGTTGGGGCATGAGACCCCAAAGATTGATGCCATCTCCAAGGGAGGGTGTAGACTGATGAGGAGCATGACAGGCTGAACAGTTCCTGACAATGGCTCTAGCCACCTCCCTAGTGATACCAAATTGGTATCGCAGGGCACAGGCAGACTAATGATGTACAGAACCCCATTTGGATGTGTCTGAGTCTTGGAAGCTTGACTACCCTACGTTCTCCTACAAATGGACCTTGAGAGCTTGTTTGGAGGTTCTAGCAGGGGAGCACAGCTACTCGTGTACCCTTTACTGAGGAACAGTCTCCTCTATTGTGGGTGGTCGTCCTCTTTGACCGAGCTCGCAGCTTTGGAAGGGACACACATGGAGCATTGAGGAAGGAAGGGGACACCTGCCTAGCCAGCCAGATCAGCTGAATCAACCCTGGCAGTCAAGGCGGTGACAGATGTTGCAGCCAGATCACCCTCACATGTCAATTAATGTTATCAAGAATAGGTACAAGGTGATGCACAGAGCAGTAGTAGGGTCTGACTTGGGCAGACTCAGAACAGTCCTCTGAAGTCCTCACAGGAACAAGATGTGAAGGAAAAGTAGACATTAGCAAAAGATTTAAACATTCAGCTATCATGGTGGCACACACCTGTAATCCCAGCACTCGGGAGGCTGAGGCAGGTTCATTATGAGTTTGAGGCCAGCCTGGGCTACAAAGTGAGCTCAAGGCCAGCCTGAACTGTATAGTAAGACCCTGTCTCAAAAAAATAAACATTCATAGCAAGATAATAGAATATTCAAAGATCCAGTGAAGAAAAGGATAATGAGTCCGCAGTGAAGGAAATAAGGAGAATTACTGTAGAAATAAGCCTGGGTGGGAGGATGGAAACATGCCCCACACAACTGCATCTGCAAAAAACGCAACATACAGACAGATGTTACAAGAAGGGTGACCAGTGATATGCTCAGAATTTGTTTTTTAAAGCTCAGTTTAACTGAAGGTTGGGGAATTTCTAGAGGCAAACCACTGATGGAGTTCCTACTACCTGTGACCTATATTTAAAGATGCATCCATGGGAGAGATCTGATGCACGTGGAGTGATCACAGCAGACAGAAAATCACAGCGTGGCTGGAGATTGCACAGCATGTTGCTGTTCCCCCATCACAGGACCCTGCGAACCCTCCCTACATAGTAAAGGAGAGAGAAAAGTTAACTTTCATTTTTAAAATATGTTTTTACAATGCAAGTGATGGATAAAATTATTAGGATGGTGTAGTTTGCTTAATACTGTGGCTGTAACAGGTAAATCTCTGTATTTTATTTTCTTAAAATAAGTTTATTTCTACCTGTCATAACATTTTAGTTGAGATATCTTGTCTACAGGTAATCTTCCTCCTGTTCAGTGGTTCAAAGCTTCAGACTCCCAGCATTCTATTATTCTGTGCCTGTGTCTTTCCCTGAGGTCATGTAGTCCCCTTTGCATTGTGTAAGAGGGACTGAATAAGAATTTGGCTTAGAGGAAACAAAACCTTCCTTCATTCACACCCCCTTGATGAGAACTAGGTGGGAGGAGAGGGTGAGACCTCGGTTAGATAGCTTCTTCCCAAGCTCCTAAGAAACTGGTGGGCATTCAACTATTTTTATTAGAACTGTAGATTAATTGGCCACAAAAGAAGGCAAAATCTACCCTAATCAGATTGCTAAGAACAAGAGTTCAGCTACCACCCATGAGCCAAATATGGCCCAATGCTCATCTGTGTACTGCTCCTAAACACAAAGATTTTTAAACTTTTAAATGCTAAAAAAAGGAATATTTTATAATACATTGAAAATATATGAATGTAAATTAAATGCCCACAGAGTGTTACCGATGTATCGATTTGCATTTCTCTGTATGTGGCATAGGACCACCTTCCTGCTGCAGGACAAGGCTGACTTGTGACAGAGAATGTAAGGCTTGAAAAACCATTCACAGAGAAGGTATGATGAACTTTGCTACAGAGAACTGCTTTGTGCAAAGAATTTGCATGGTTTTAGTTAAAACTCATCTTGCTAATATTTTGAACTATTTGAACTGATATTTTATTGTGGCATTTTACACAAACCTTATCGTTTTGAGCTACACTACACTGGTGACTGTCTGCAAGTCCTAGTCATGTCTTTGGAGATGTACCACAATTAAATTGCCCAAATAAATGCATCCATATTGCCAAGTGCTGGCTAGATAGAGTTCCATGGCTCCACTGCATGGGTGATAACATACAGCTAATCTTTCTGAATATGTCAGAACCACGAAAGAAAACGATTTCAAGTAAGTTAATGATTAACTTGATATAACAGATGATAGTCATGTGGTTGTACAGTATTACCTCACGTACCAGATAAATGCCATTTCAGAAACTATGCTCAACATTGGCGTCAAAGCCAAAGTGTTACAATAATAACAATTAGATCTTGAAAAAAATATGATCAGGCATGTTCAGGCCGCATAAATGATTTGACTCACAGTTGGAGCCTACTAAGCCTGTTCTTGTGAATTGCCTTTACCTTTTAAAAAATATATTTTACTATTTGATAAGACAGAAGGGATCATTTTAGAAGGATTGAATTTTCCCTATATGCTGCTAAATAATCTCCTAAAATTACTTCTATTGCATATATTTGTGGCAAATATATTTACTCATAGCATACAAATGTAGGCTTCCCAAAGAAAAATAGTAAGTTCTTAAATAAAACCTTGTTTTTCACTACCAAAATGTTTCTATCAATGAACTCCTCTAAGTCTCCATTTGCCAGTATGTAAAATGGAAATATAATTATACATTTGCTCTACTGTGATCCCAAATTTGACCAAGTAAAGCGTCTAGCATTCTCTTTGGCACACAGTACAGTATTCGACTATCGTATTTCTCTTAGTCCCCATTTATTTCAGGACTACCTATAATGGATCACTTAACTTATTTGCATAATTCCCAGAACATTTCTTTCTTCTTTCAGAGATGTTTGTTAGCTTGCCAAGAGTGAAGTCAGACAAATTCCTACTTCTTGTGCGAGTCCACTGTTATCACCATCGCAAGATACCTTGCACAAGCCAACATCAAGGAGAAGAGACTTGCTCTGGCCCACGGTCTCTGAGCTTCCAGGGCATGGCTGGCTGGCTCCATTGCTGTGGACATGACGTGAGCCAGAGCATCACAATGGAAGAGCCTAGCAGAAGAAAGCTTCTCACCTCATAGTGGCTAACAAGAGGGCGAAGGGATGTGAAAGAGCCCAAGGGACAGGGGAGAGGAAATACCCTTCCAGGTTATACCTCCATGACTTCCTTTTTCCAACAAAGATCTACTTCCTGACTTCTCATTCCAGTATAAACTCATAGGTGGATTAACCCATTTACAGGGTTAGCAACCTCCAGCCTCTTTTCAAAAACCTCACCTCTGAACACATTCTTGATTCTAAACATAAATTTTGGCTCCCACCCCCAAAATGCTCATGTGCATCTTTTCGTACAAAATGCATTTAGTCCTTCACCAAGAGTCACCAGAGTCTTAACAATTCCAGCATTGCTCAAAAGTTTAAATCCAGTGTCTCTTCTGAGACTCAAAGTAAACTCTTAGCTACAAGCCTTAGAAAAATAAAAAAGCAAGGTATATATGCCCAAGATATAATAGTCCACGGTAAACATTCCCATTCTGAAACAGAAGAATGGGGAAATACAAAGATTTAAGACCAAAGCAATTCCACAGCCTCACCAGGTAAACATTTCTGCAATAACCACTCTTGAGACCATGTCACCTTGTCTATAGATTAGTTGTGATTGTACTATTTTTCATGCTAATTGGTGTCTGTTTGTTAACATGTTTTTGTACTCTTATTAAAAAAAAAAAAAAAAACATTTCTGGTACCTAGCAGGACCTGTGCGTCCCACTTCTGTGGTACGCGCGAATGTTGTGTGAAGTCTCGGGGGACTCCAGCCCCACCCCTAGAGCCTTGCCCAGTGCAGTTCATAGAGCTTCTGTCCCGAGCTGTCTCTGCATACTGTCTGCAGCTTTCCTCAGAACGATGTCCACATCTCTGGAATATTCAGCTTTCTGGAGTCTCCACTGCAGCAGGGTTCTCACAAGCTTCACTCGTTTTCCTGTCGGGGCACACTTTCTGGCCTCCCAGGCCTTCTCCTGACACCTCCGTGGAGACCTTCATGGCCCTGTAACGTCCTTCATTCCACATTCCTGCAAAACCAGCATGATATGTACACCACCAAGATCTTTTGCCAGTTGGAGCAGTAGCTGGTCCAATTTGCACCATGGTTTCTGTGGCCTGTGTGCCTGGAACCCTAAGCAAGATGAATCGAATTCTGGGAAAACAATTTTGTGGATGGCTGTGTTTTAAGCAGAAGACCCCAGAGCTGATTTTATAAGGGAAATTCTTTTAAAAGACTTTACACTCTTATGCCTCTGGGTCTGTGATGGTTAAGATCTTATCAGTTTCCAAGAAGTCTTAGAGAAATCTGTATCAGTCAGCATTTAATACAAAAACAGATAAAATACAACATATAAAAGTATACAAGAATTTTTAATTAGCTTGTCACAGCCACACAGAGTCAGATGTGGAAGAGTGCAGAGGTCCTGTCTGCACGCTAGTTCTGGAGCTCACTGCAGTGTCCCGTGTGCGGCCGTCTCAGGAGGCCAGTGGGTCTGTGATGGATGACATATGCCAGAAGCTAAGCTGAAGTCTGTGCTGGAAGCCAGGAGATGAAGTTCCAAGCAAAGGCAAAGACTGCAGCTCCTCTGAAGAACAGAAGCAGATCCATCCTTCATTTCCCTTTTATATCATCCAGGCAATGAGCTGCCCTAGGGATGGGTTTTGCACACCTTAGGGTATAGAATTGCTGAGCCAGTTTAGTTGGGTTTTTCTTACTCAAGTTGACACCATCAGTCAACCATCACAGAGTCTTGCATATTGTTCTGCTGCAAATTACTTGGCTTCATTTTATTTTTTTGTCTTTTTGAGACAGATTCTCACTTTGCAGCCCAGGCTGGCCTCAAAGTGGCAACAATCCTCCTGCTTCAGCCTCCTGAGTGCTGGAATTGTAGGTTGGCTTCATTTTAATGGAGCTAATCTCTTCAGCCACCACACTGTCACGTAAGTCCTTCTTTTGCTTCTTAGTTTGCATGTTATTTCCTTATAGTATATTTTTAAAGCTATAATACAAAATTATGAATCCACTTTATCCTTTCTTTGCATGTTTTTCTTTCCAGGTCTTATTACCCTCTGCAACTAGTATATAAAAATTCATGGGGGCTATAGGTTACTCTGTGTAATGGCTTACTTTTTTATATTTGCATTAAATATAGTTTTTTACGGTCATTTCGTTTTACTAAACAGTAATTTACACAACTTTTTATAGTAGAATGGCAGGTAACATTCTACTGTAAGATCTGGTATCTTACACTTAGTACTTTTTTGTTTTGCTTTGTTGAAAAAAACATGAATGAAGTAATTGGGTCCATGTTAATAGGTTTACAATGTAGATAATCTCTGAAAATGAGATTATCTCTTTCAGGAAAATGATTTTTCATTAAAAAAGAAAAATGATTTCTCAAATGTAAATCATGGTAAATCATGGCTGCTTGAGAGGGGCAGAAGGTGAGGGGGAGAGCTTTTAATCTGCTGTAGTCACTGTGGAGATGTGGCTGCACATCTAGTCCACATCCACATCTTATAAAGGTATAGAATGGCTGTACAGAGGAAATGTTTAAATGTTTTAATGTCCCGTCAAACTAGGAGAGGAGTGGGAGGCCTGACTGAAATTGATGATGGTAGTGTCTTAGGCCATTCAGCCTGCCCTAGCAAGTTGCCTTTGGGTAACTGTCGAACAAAGTTCTTGAAGTTGAGAAGTCCCAGCAAGCTGTAAATAGATTCAGTCTGGTGAGGGCTCATTTGCTCTTTCTATGATGACACCTTCTGCTGCTGTCCTCTTGGAGGAAGAGTGATAGGGCTTCAACAGCCCTCTTTCAGGAAAAAATTACCCCTATTGGTGTGAGCTCCACCTTTGTGGCTTAATGACCTTTCCCAGGCTGCACCTCTTCCTATCACCACCTTGAAGGTTGGATTTCAACATATGAGTTACGGAGCACAAACACCCAGACTGTAGCAGGTAGAAAGAACAAATGAAAGTCCATGAAACTCCCTACCTTGCTCCACATCTGTCAGGATATGTAAACCAGAAGCAATTTTGCATTCACAGAGCCATTATAGAGGTTAGTAAAACCACCAAAAGGTTTAAATATTCCTATAATAGCTGTAATATTCCAATTTCTTATAGCTGTATGTTTGATTTACAGGCCAAATGAGTCATGGAAAATGAAGGTAGATTATCACAGACTTAATTACCTGGATATGTAGGGTACCACTCACAAGTAAATTTCTGGATATGATGTCTCTAATGGAGCAAGTCAGCCCAACCTCTGGCAGTGAGCATGTAGCTATTGGCCTAATTGACCTGAAATTTTTTCTATGCCTTTCAGCAAAAATAATCAGGAAGCATTCCTTCATGGTCACAATAGTAGTGTAGTCTCTCTTACCTTTGGGTTTCCAAGAACTCCAATGGACACCTGAAACCACACATAGAACTCTTGTGGTTGATACACTGTGTCAATCTGGGGAGTCTAAAGGTTTGGCTGAGTGACTCAGCAGGAAGCCAGGGTGCTTATTTTGTATACATCCTGAGCCTGTGGAAGTGGAGGGCATGGAGGTTATGTGAGAGGTACATGCCCCCTGGGTGGGGGTAGGCTGTTCACAATGTAGGGGAGAAAGAGAGGCTGCTTGCAGCCATTCCTCCCTTTTGCTGGTTGTTTTTGCTGTGCTCTGCTGCCATGAACGTTTGCCCTCTGCCTCTGAGAGCCAAGTATGGACTGAAATCTCCACAACTGGAGATTTCCTCCCTTCATTTTGGGCGTTGGGCATTTTGTATCAGCAACAAAAGAAAAGTAACCAAGACAAGAACCAAACCCTATACATACTCTGTATGTTCTTTCCTATACATATGTATATGTCTGTAATAAAGTTTAATTTATTCATTAAGCACAGTCAGGGATTAAGAGTAATAACTAATGATAAACTAGAACAAATATTAAAATACCCTGTAATACAGCATCTTATTGTACAACACTCACCACTCTTATGATGTGACATGCAGGTCGGAGAGTGAGTGACTGGGTAACTGAAACAGCTGGAGGCAAAAGCACAGACAGGCAGGATTGCTATGGATATTTATGATCTCCACTCAGGGCTGTGTCAACCACGCCATGGTGCCACAGTGTCGTTTTCAGTCTGCTTGATCATCCTGGTATCCCACAGAATGTGACACCGATCCATTATACTAATAAGGCTTGCTAACTACATCTAATAAACAGGAAGTGCAAAGCATTTTAGATGCCATACAAAGACATGAGTATGCTAAAGAGTAGGAAATAAGACCTGCAATACTGTCTTTATAGTAAAAGGCAAGTTGCCTATTATATTCCTTACCACAAAGAAAGAGACAAAATTCTGCCTGAGATTATTTGTTTTTGGAAAAAACATAAACCATACTGGGTAATCAATGAGGTGAGCCACACCTTGTGTAAAAGCTTCACTTTTCATGGGAATTATGATCTTTTGGACCCAATGGTACTGAAACTATCTGGCATGCAGAGCTTCTGTGTTTAGCCTTAGCCAATAAATGAGTTACAGCTCAGCTTTCTAAAATTTTGGAGGAAAGATATATCCTCTTGCATCCATCACAGTTTTCTTTTGAAAATAGACCCTTAACTGTTTTTCTAGTCCAGGTGTTTCTTGAATTCTTGTCTATGAGACTCTAGTAATATGCAATCTATCAATGGACTATACATTATCTGATTCATTACACCATCAACTTAGATGCACATTATAGCATTATGTTGTTAAAAAGAAACAATATGTTTTACTTGTACAAATGTACCTGAAAGGTACAAGGTAACTCCATTGGCTCATAGCTCAGAATAGCAAGGTACTTCCTCCTACACCTTTACCAACCCTTCCTAACCCATGCCTGGGATCTCATACAAGATCCCTATGACCAAATAGTAGGAGTAGAAAATCTGTGGTTTGTAGATAGGCTGCTTAATATGTTAATTTAAGCCAGTAGTTGATCACTGCAATATGACTCAACTCAGGGAGAGCTTTGAAAGACAGTGTAGGGAAGTATTTCCTGCAGGTTGAAATTAAAGTAGCATATCTACTTGTGCACTTTTGCTCAGAAAGAAAAACAGCTTTAGGCTTAAGTCTATACTGATTCAGAAAAGTGGTCAGTCAACTGGTGGTCTTACTAGTCAGGGACATGGAAAGAATAGAATTTTAAGAATGATGTGCATTGGTCAGTTTTCCTATTGCTGGAGCCAAACGCCCGTCACTAGTAAAGGGAAAAAAGTTCACTTGGGCCCCAGTTTCAGGGTATTCAGTTCATGGTCTGTTGGTTCCAAGGCAAAAGCATCATCTTGAAAGGGAATGGAAGATGTTCTTTCTATGGCAGATGGAAGCAGAGCATAGTAGGTGTCAAATAACCTACTGTTGTGCTGAAGGACCAACTTTCCACAGGTAGGTTATATGACATTGTTCCCCAGCAGAAACCCACCTGCTAAGTGATGGAAGTTGGTGACAACAAACTTTGCTATTATGAAAGAGCAGTGGTTTGTCTTTCCAGGGTGGACACACATTTTAGATACAGAAATACCTTTATGTCCATTGCATTTTACCATCTTTCCAAATACCTCACTCTACACTTATTTATACTGTCTTTACATTTATTACCTTACTTATACCTATGTATACTATGTATATCCTCTTCAATATAACCTTACATTGAGTGATATATGTTGCAGCAAAAAATATATAGCAATAGATGATACGCACTTAATTCATTACATAACCTGTGCTCTTATCACCCAGAAAGCAGATAGATAAACAGAATAATGAGATGTCTAGTTGAAGCCACAGTTTTGGCACCAGGTACAAAACAACATCATGGGAGGCCATAACATAAAAGATAACCCAGAAGAATAAGCACATTCTTAAACCAGCAGTCAGTGTTTGACACAACGCTCTTCTGGCCTGAATTAACTGGTCCAGGAATTAAGCCATGGAGGTGAGTGAGTATAGTCCTCCTCAACATTACACAAAAGAAACTACAAGAGGAATTTTCTCCTTTCATTTTTTAAATGTGAGTTCAGTGGCTTAGTAGACTTAATATCCAATAGAGAAATACTTCACTAGGACACAGAGAGCCATACAGAATTAAATCTGAGAGTGCCCACAAAGCTTTTTGGACAAAATTTGAGAGAATACAATGACTCTCAAGGAATTTATGGATTTTTAAGGGAAAATACAATAAAATAAGAAGGAGGAAAAGCAGCATGAACAGACTTCCTGAGATGGATTGGTGTGGAACAAGAATGATCACATCACTTAGTATCTGTCAGATCATGGAGGGTTGTTTCAAAGGCATTAACATGAAGTTGGAATCTGTTAAAAGGAACTAGAATCATTACTTGATATTATATGGAAAATGCTTGGGCAGTAAAAAGAATGGGGATCAATTAGAAATGAGGGTATGGCAATAGACCACGCCCAGGGTGATGAGTTAAATGGGACGACTGGCAGTGTAAACATAGACATGGATTCAGCTTGAAATTATTTTGCAGGTAAAAAGCACGAGATTGCCTAACATGTTGAATATTGCTTAAAGACAAAGGCACAAGAAAATAAAAACTGACTCCAAGTTTTCTAGGGTAATAAGTGGATGGTCAAGAAGATAACATTAGAGATTAGTTTGTGCTGGAATATTAGTGCACAAGTATGCAAGTAGACCTATTGAATTACACACCAGAACTGAGGTAGACATGCCCAGAGACAGGAGATGAACATGTGTGTGTATAAGAAAAGAAAGACAGACAACTCCAAACCAAACTCAATGAGAAAAAGAGAAGCTTGACCCCCCGTTAAATAGGGTGGGAAAAAATATTTCATGGTTTGAGGAGGATATTTTTGGTTCTAGTTCCAAGAATCTTTCCAATAATTGAACCAGTTTGGTTCTAGTTTCAAGAATCTTTCCAATAATTCTTATTGTTTAATTTGTAGTTATTGGTTCATTGCAACCAAAGAATCCTTGAATAAGAATCAAATTATTTTGTCTGTCTTCATTCTATCAAGGTTAAATATCCATATACCATGCATAATAGGTATGTTTCAGTAACAAGTGGAAAAAGTAAAATAAAAAGCTCTCAGTTCAAAATGACTTAAAGAATAAAATGAATACTGACTTCTGTGACAGAAAAGTCAGAATGAGGCTTGATCTTGCACCTCAAAAAAGACGAGAGACCTCATGTTATTTGTACTCTTACCCTTTCTTGGCTGTCAATCTACACAAGCTACAGAAGGTGCCTTAGCAGCTTCTTGAGAGTTCCAGGGTCTCCTGTAATTTTAACATGTGTTTGCAGCAATTCCAGATATCACATTGTGATAGGAAAGCATTTAAAGTGCAAGTATCTTGTGAAGAAGCTGCTGTGCATATGCCGGCAATAATTGCCTTCAGGTGGCCTGAATTGGATCAGTGGTTTTATCTTGATTCAGTAGCCATGGCAACAGGGTCACAACATGCTGATTGGCTTTTTTGCAACAAACGTCTATCCCTAAAGCAGATCATGCTTTTGACTTCGATCTCACCCAAATTTCATGGGTGAAGAAGTAGGAGCAAATTTTCTCCCAAAATGTAGATTCTCAGAAGGAGGTGCAGAGAGGGATAGAAGCCAGGAGGGCAGCAAAAAAATACTTTTAAAAGTATTTTCCAATCACTATCCTGTAACACAATATCAAAATCATTCTGTGCAGACTGGAATTCTTACAAATTACTTGAGATTAGTTTTCACCTTCCAGTCAACAATAGAATATTATTTGTATTGTTCCATTCTGTGCCAAAGCAAAAGCTTAAATTGTGGTGATGAACTTTATCATGCAAACGCAATGCACTTGAATACATTGTCTATTCCCATTTTCATTCAAACTGTTACATATATTAGCAAGGGTCACTCAGACATACCCATGCTGACCAAAACAGAAAAGCCTGTATTAAATGCCACAACAGCCCCGTTACTTAGCTGACTATATAGCATTTAAAGCTACCTGTCTTTCTCCTACTGTAGCAAATGACCTGGTATTTCAAGGGACTAGAATTTCTAAGAAAGACCTAGAAAAGATGGCAATTCATTACAGCAGTCAGTAAAAAAACTAGATAGTTTTTGTGTTTTCAAATCTGGAAGACACTTAAACCTACCTACAAATAATTGCATTAGTGAAATTCTTTGTCGCCTAAAGGAAAAGAGGAAAGGAATGTATGAATTAGAGCTTTATCTTGTTTTTGTCTCTTCAAGTAAGCAAAGAACTGACACTTTTCTCCTTTGTGCAGACAAAATATAGGAAATTTTAGATCTGTAAGACCATACGTTATATAAAAGTGGGTTTATTTTAGATCGTTTCAGTCAAGATTACCATTAAAACCATATTAAATATATATTATATATATTAGCCATGTTTTCACTACTAAGATATGATATAGGGAACATTAATGCACATTTTTAAATTCGTGTTTATATAGAATCCATGCCAAAAAGAATTCATAGTGGTACACGCCACCGTAAATATTCTACAGTACTTTGCTCCAAGTAGCTGTACTACGATAATATAAACTTTGTAAGTATAATCTGAGTCATGTTTCATATATGACTCAGTCAATACATTTTATTTTTGAACACAGGATCCTCATAGATATAAATTTTATTATTCTTTGAAAACTTGAAACTAAATACTACAACCCATATTCCCCATTCAAAGTATATTTCTGACTAATTTTACCCATGTTTTAGGGGAAGCTATAATCCCTGAAGTTTGAAGAATTCCCTTAAACTCTTCTTTAAAATTACTGGACTTGAACTCTGAAATGCTGTTGATTCTGTTGACCAAAAGTATTCCATTCAAGGGAAGAATAAATGTGATCTGCCAATACTTGTTAAAGTATAAAATGCAGAATTAACCAACTCAAGAATAACAAGAACGGGCTGGGAATATAGACGAGTGGTACAAGTGCCTGCCCAGCAAGCACTAGGTCCTGAATTTGATTCCCAGTGCCAAAAAGAAAAAAAAAAGAATAATAATAAAAATATAAAACTATTAGATTAGTAAAAGTCATTAAGGATCCTAATATTTGAGTCCATAATATGAAGTGAATAGATACTGACTAAAATATGCAAATTTATTTATTCTTAGGTCATAAAGAGAATCTCCTATAATTTCTCCAAAATATTTTACACTCTTGCTATCTTTTTTAGAACTTTAATTGGTAAAGAATTAATTATGGTGCTTGGCTGGAGACAGGAGTCGCAATTTTCTCTTGTACATTGGTAAGCAATGGTTGAACACAATCATCTTGTCAAGTTCGAAGGAGGAGAAAAAAGTGTGGGAATTTTGACTGAACTTTTGTTTTATTTCACTGGTAGACATATTCAGATTTGAATGTGGTTGGAGGTGAATTTTTAACCTTCATATATTTCCCTCCATCATTAAAAATTAGTCAAGTGCTTAATTTCTTGAATCATTCTCATTTAATTATATTTCTATAGAAAATTGAATTTTGTAATATGTGTTCAATTCTAATGTGTCAAAATTGTTCATAGTATCATTTTTAAAATAATCCTTTTTTATTTCTGGGATTATGACATTATTCTTCTTTAATGGATTCTTTTTCTTTCTTAGTTTTGCCAGGGGGTGTCAATTTTATTAGATTCTTCAAAACGTGAGTATCTGGCTTTATGCATTCTACTTAATCTTTTTCTTCCTAGCTAATCAATTTCTCCTCTATTGCTACTCCTTTCTTTCTATTTATTTTGAGTTGAGTTTGTTCTTTTTCTAAGTCCTAAATTCAATATATTACCAATTTTCAAATTTTACTTTCAATAAGATAGAGTATTAAAATTATTTTAATTAACAATTACCTATATCCTCTACATTTTTTGAGACAGGGTCTTGCTATGCAATTTAGGGTGGACTTGAATTCATTTCATAGCCCAGGATGGCCTCAAACTTGCAACAGTCCTCCTGCCTCAGCCTCCCAAGTGCTGGCATTACAGGCATGTACCACTACACCTGGCTACTTCCTCTACATATTTTAATGTAATGTTTTTGTTAATATTTAGTTCTAAGTATTTTCCAATGTCTACTGTGATCTTCTCTGAGAATCAATGATCATTTGGAAGTATCTTTTTATTAAAATTTCCAAATTGATTTTTAGAGTGCTTTGAATAATTTCCAAATTAAATACTATTTTTAAATAAAAAGTATGTTCAATATTGTTTTAAATTTTGTTATTCATGAACCTATTCCATGGCCTAGAATTTGGTCAATTATTATAAATGTTCTATGTATATGTATTATTATAAATTTTCTATGTTTATTTGCAAAGAACATGCATTGCCTAGTTGGATTACAGTGTTACATGAGCCTATTAGATCAGACTTGGGAACTGTGTTGTTGAAATCTTCCATATCTTTACTAGTGTTTAAAGTTTTCTATAATGAATGCTAAGTCATTGATTCTCTACACAGTTCTGTCAATTTTTTACATGTATTAAAGATATATACAGACTGTGCTTGCCGTGGTTTGTATCTGATCTCCTCCCTCGTGCAATCATAGGTTGGACTTTTTGGATTCGGCCAGATCTAGGGCATGTGCTTCTGTGACCAGAGGCATGATTCTGGAATAGGCCCAGTGTGCCTGCTGAGATCAAGGCACGCGTGCTGCCCACGTTAAGGGCAGGTGGCTTGGAGAAGATATAATGGACTGGAGAGCGGTGGTCCTGACTGGGCCCTTGCCTGTCTCTTGTAGCTCACTCCCTTGCTGTCTTCTGCCCACACCACTCTGCCCCTGACCGTTCCTCCTCCACAATGCCCCTGTCCCACACCATCCTGCCTCGAAGCCAGCTGACTAGGGACTGAAACTCCTCAAACTGTGAGCCAAGCAAACCTTTCCTTTAACTTCCCGTGTCAGTTATTTTGCCTCAGAAATGAAAAAGCGAGACAATGCTTTTAGATTTCTATAAATATAGGTTTTTTTCTGTCATCCTATAAGAAGCATACCTTTTGTCACTAAGTACCAACACACTTTACATTCCAAAAACATTTTACTGTGATGGCAACTGACCTAATACATAAATGTGTAGGTATCTCACTATGTGAGATTATTCTATTTGGCATTAGCCTAATGTACTTATCCTTTAGCATTTCACTTTTATGTGTCTAATGCATAATGTATATTTTGAAAACACCATACATCTTGATTTTATTTTTCAAACTGAAAGTACTCGTATTTTGACTTGCGTGTCTGCTCCACCGACATTCACTGTGACGACTAGCATATTTTTAGATAGCTCTACCATTTTGCACTTTATATTTATGCTGTTTTTTCTCTGCTTCCTTTTGTTTCTGCTTTTGTTTTTTCTTCAGTGATCTGTCTCTGAATTCAGCAGGAATTTTACAGTTCACTTTGCTGCCACCAAATGCTAGGAAGTTCTTTGGTATTTAGGGGGGTGAGGTTAGCTTCTGTAACAAGTTCCCCTGTCTGAGTAACTTAATGCAATGTAAGTATGTTTGTGAATATTGCAGTTTAATTCTCATAAGCCCATGAATTTCTATAATCTTTGAAAGGGCACAGATTTTACCCCTGTTGGAGTATGAGGAATTAGAGAGAACACGTTCATGAGCTTGCCTGAGGTCGCAAAGCTGTCCGTCTGGCTCCAGAGCTGCTTGTACCAGATTCTAAGCTGCCAGCACTTACTTATACTTATTACCATGTTCTCCCTTCTTGTTTGTCTATACTGGGGTTCCTCAGGGCAGAAACTTCTGTAGAGGACCATAGAATAAGTACTTTACATTTTATAGGCAACCTGCTCTATGTCTCAACTACTCTACTCTGCCTTCACAGCCAAAAGGCAGCCATGGACTCTGCATAAAAGATTGAATGCAGCTAGAGCAGCTTCTGTAGGTGCTGCGGCTGAATCTCCTGCCGTATTCACACATAATGTTCCTCTGATCTGTTTCAACCTTTTAACTACATAACAGTTCACCCCAAACATCACTGGGAAGCACATGTGTTTACTGACTGTCCCAAGCGCTGCTGGACCACTGAGTTCTTGTTAGCATGAGATATGCTCGTACATGTGTTTGTTTTACATCCCATATTTTTTTCAGACTTTACACTTAGAATGTTGTATTCACCTTTGATGTTTGTTTTTGTGAACTCTAGTAATAAGTTCCGGATATTTTCTTTTACTAATTCATGTTTTTTTATTTGTGAAAAAACTTAAAATTTTGTGCAATAAAGTATAAGAACTCCTATCATAAGTACATTAAATGTAATATTATACTTCTCTAGAACTCAGAGTTTTTTTTTACAATGCAAATGGAAACACTTGGACATTGACACTCAAGAAGAAGAAAGTCCCCCAAATCTGCAAAACAAAAATAAACTAAGAAAGGAAGAAATATTAGCACATCAGAGAGGAAATGGAAAGGCAAAAAGGTGTCTCCTTATTGTCAGCTACTCATACTGCAAAGGTGATAAACCTTGAAAGAGGAATGAAACTTTGAAAAATCCAATAGTGGTCAGTGACTGTAATTCTTCGGGTGGTGTTGATAGACTGGACTGACATCTAGCAAGCTATGCTGTAATCAAAAACTGAGAAAATATGTAGCATCTTTTGGACCAAACAGTACAGAATTCATTTGCTATTTTTTCAAAACAAGGGGTTCAAGAAGTCATTCACAATTTAGATTGGTTAATAGACCAAAGAATTGAAAAATACAAGATGGCAAAACCAAGCAGGACATCCATCATCAGTGTCTTTACAGTTATGTTTGGGGGTAGACGTTCTATTGAAATTATACCACCCAGATCAGAGAGGAAAGGCCAGTGCAACAGGGCTAAAAGTCTATTGTTCAAAGAAAGATGATAATGCAAAAGGAATTTGGAAAGAGACCAGATATTACTGCCCAGATTATCACATTGTGCTGTTTATTAAATGTTTAAAGATCTACCATACACAGAAAAATTATTAAATAAATTTTATGAAACTGTCATTTTAATATTTCCTATTATATATTATCTTATAAAAATTAATGAAAAATAAGCCATATTTGGTCATCCTGTATTAAATAATTTGACTGTAAGTGGTTAAAAATCATTTCAGATGAGATTTTTGAAGATATCTGAAGCAATACTTTCATTCTCATATCAAGAAAAAAGCCTTAAAAACTGAATAACAACAACTATTCTGAGATCTATCAGTGAACTGAGGACACAGTACACACTACCTTTAAAACTGGAGAGATGAATCAGTACAGGAAGCCACTAGGAGCTGGTCCTCATAACTAGTAGGGACTTATCAATGATAAGAAACAAAATGTTGGAGGTAAGGATATCTAAATTGATAATAAAAAACTCCTGGAGGCCAGTCTTGGAGTGACTCCACATTTTTGTGAGTTTTACTGCCAGGATTCCAGACTCAAGGAAACTTCACTCCACTTTTGGCAAAAGGAAGGAAAAAGTAAACATTCTGAACTATGCCCAGAACATTCTGTTCATAACAAAGCCTGTCCTCAAGGAACACTTCTATATCAGAAATGAAAAGGACAACTACATAGTATTAAAGGGGTCAGTTTTCCACAAAAATGTACCAATCTATAATATGTGTATATGTATATTTTTGTGTACAAATGTACTCATAGATCTATGTACACATGCTACTTTGTAGTTATGTATGTGTATGTATGTTCATATGCATGCACGTGCACATAAACTGTCACCAACTATTCATCAGTCTTAGCAAATGTATCACATTAATGGGAAATTAGGGCAGTAGCAGGAAAGTATGTATAGGAATTCTACTATTTGCTCAACTTTTCTGTAAGCATAAAACTTGTAATATAAAAGTCTATTCTTTTAAAAAATATTCTTAACCCATAGGAATTACAAAACAAGGCTTCAGGTTCGATTCTTACTCCACATTTTTCAATATTTGATATGAGACACTTTCATGTCTATTTCCAACTTTTAAAGTTTTAGAGAAGTGTCTTTGATGAGGTATGTTAAGATATTGGTAACAAACTTCCTCATTTTTGTTTGATAATACCTTGATTTTATTCTTTTTAAAATTATAATTTTGTTATAAATTCATTTATGTAGAAGATATTCTCCAAATATTTTGGAGATATTATATTTCCATTCTTTTGTACCTTTGAAAAATCTATACACTTTGGTCTCTGGTGACTTGTGACACCACTTCTTTGTCTCCAGTGTTGTGCAGTTTATATTTTTTTCCTAGAAAAGTTTCTGAGATATGTCTGTGGGTTTCAAGTGAAATTCTTGTTATTTATGTTTGAATTTGTGGGAGTATTCTTGAATCTGAAGTTGAATATTTTTTAAATAATTCTTGAAAATTCTGAGCTATTTTCTCTTAGAATAGTTTTGCTGTTCCATTCTCTCTAGTTTTATTTTTTAATTCCCTTTAAATATGTTTAAACCATTTCACTTTGAACTTGACATTTGTAAAACTTTTTGTATTTTCTACAATTCAATCCTTCTCCTATGTATTTTGTATAACTTTCTAAATTTTGGTTTGCTTTCATTAATTCTCTCTTCTATTGTCTTTATCATTTAATTCATCCATTCAGCTCTAATTCTGGATTTTTTTAACCTCAAAGTTACATTTAGTTTCTTTAAAAGTATATGAGGTCATTTTTACTAAGTTATGTTTGTCAGTTTATTCATTTTAAATATTTGCGGGGCTGGGGATATAGCTCAGTTGAATAAGCGCTTGCCTGGCAAGTGCAAGGTCCTGAGTTCGATCCCCGGTACCACCAAAAAAAAAAAAAAAAAAAAAATTAAATCATTTTAAATATTTGCAATACTTTTATTTCCTTAAACACTTTTAAGAGTCAAGTCTTCATTTGCTACTCATTGGGCTTTTCCATTCCCTGTCTGACAAAAGCTGTTAACTGGATGCCCTCTAGTTTCTGCATGATAATTTCATCACCTCAGAAGCACATTCGGCCCATGCACAAGGCAAATTCAAAGGGTAGAAGAATAAGTATCACCCAAAGCAGTCTTCATCTAAAAGATAGGCAGCAAATAAATAAACATCTCAGCTTTATCTCGGTTAGTTTAACTACAAAATGTGTCCAGTTATCCATAGTAGTAATGACTTTGGTAACACATCAGCTTCTGCCTTCTTTCTGTTTTCTATTTTTCCCAGCCCTCCACCCTTATATTTTAAGACCATCTATTACCTAAAATTCTTGCATTTGCAACATTCCCTTAGACCCAGTTCTTAGAGGGAACCCAAAATTCACCTTATGATGGTTAATTATTTCAATTACATGAATCTCTTGTAGATTACATCTACTAAGCCTATATTCTGAGTTGCACTTTTGTTGGCTGATTACTGTACATACACTGTAATTTTTACATTGTGAGTTTATGTTTTGTACGGTTTAATCTATGAAACTCTTTCAAGAGTTGTGTTATCAGTTCACCTGGGTTCTCTTAAAAAAGATTCTTCTTTTTGCTTCTATATGGTATACCACAGGGTTATAGACCAACAATCAAATCATGATCATTTTTAAACTTGAATTTCCCAAGCAATGTGGCATAATGCTTTCAGTTCAGAAATTGTTGGAGGACACATCTCCTTAGGTATAATTAGGTTGGAGTGGATCCAGAAAGGCTACAGTTCCAATAAAAGTGTACTAATCATAACAGATGCTACTTGATAAGATATTGACAGCTGGGGCTCAATAAGAAGGAAATCCTCCAGGGATCCGCATAAGGAAATGGCCAAAACCCCCAAGTTGTGAAAGGCAGACCAAATCTGAGACACTACATTAATCATGTCTTAGGTACAAAATATTACAGAACAATGATCTTCTACCTTGAACTCAGGCTAACAGAGACAACTTATCTTGCCCTCCTCCAGCTCTAGGTCTGCTTCACATGGACAGAATATGCACTCAAGTGCCTGCTTTTATTAAGGATCTTGGGTCCAGCGTGTGTCTTGCAGGGGACCAGAGCCCTTTCTCCATTAGAGGTTGCATAGCTGGAACCCACCTCGGCCCCAGTGTAGCAGTAGCCTTGCCCTAATCAATATAAACCTACCTCTCTTGCCAGTTTTGATTTCTGACATGCTCTGTGAATTATGCATTCAAGAGATTTTAACCACCATTTCTTTCAGATTTCTATCACATTGTCAGAACATGATGAATATCTCTTCTTTCAAGGAATTTATTTGCAGTTTAGAAAGTTGAATTAAAATTAAATTCAATATATTTTTGTACAACGAACATTAGTTATTCTTGATTACTCTGATGTTCTCTTTCTTGTAATTTAAAAGTTTCTTACAATGAATTTGTTTTAACCTTGTAATTGGAAAAAATTAATTATAAATAAACATATAAATGCATGTGTGCACACTGCCTAAGGACGATGAGCCAAGTTCACCTGAGTGATGGTGACTAATTAGAAATGCTGATCCACACCAGTGGTTTCCAACCTTGGCTGCACATTGAAATTGACTGTGAGACTTTCAAGAAATAGTAATGCAAGGACTTCATTCTCATGGAGGCTAATTTCATCGGGCTGACATGAGGCTCAAACATGGATATTTTCATGAGCTCCTCAGTTGTTTGTAACAAGCATGTATACATAAGAAACACTGATATAGCCCCATCTAGAGACACTCTTATAAGGGCAGAGGCATGGATTTAGACAGGCAGGAGGAAATGTAACGAGACTGTTTATTTGGTTGGCTGGTTGGTTGGTTTTGGTATTGAGGATTGAATCCAGCGTCTCTTCACTGAATTAGATCTTCAGCCCTCTTTTTCCTTTTCTTTTTTAATTTTTGAGACAGGATCTCACTAAATCACTAAACTGCCCAGTCTGGACTCAAACTTGCAATCCTCCTGCCTCATCGTCTCAGTGCTCTAAGATCACAGACCTATGTCGTACACCTTAATGCAAACATTTTGTAGCTCAGAGTGCACATGATTGCCCAGATTTTAAGATCTAGAATGTCTGTACCTCTGCAACTGGAAGTTCTGATCTTCCACCCAGGGCTTCTGTGTCTTGGACCAAACCAGTCCTGTTCTGACTGAGCCCAGAACCTTTGTCCTGGCTCCAGAAGTCAGCCCCTCCCATGCTCTTACACTTAGCCTCCACCCTATGCCTTCTATTTACACAGACGCGTTTCTGGTATTTTCCCTTCATATCAGGTTTCTACTTTAAAAAACCAGAATTTCATCTCAGCTTTCTTGAAGATTAAAGTTCTCTTTGTCTCTTATTGGATACCTTAAAAGTTCCTGCATGGTGATCATTAAGAGCACCCAAATCAGAAGCTGACCAACGTGGATTTGAATACCAGTTCCACTACATCCTACTTTTGTACCTTGGGTTTAAAAAAACAAAAAGCTTATCTAAACCTTTGTCCACAAGATGGCTATAATAACAGTGCCTGTACTTTAGGGCAGTTGTGATAATATATTTACGTTTCTACTATAACACCTAGCAGAACGTCCTGGCTGCTGATGTTAGTATTGTAGTTATTTAGTATCCTCTTTCCCCTACTGACTTCAGCATAACAGGCAATCTCAGACCTAGAGCTCATTCATGCATCCATTCAATTTTTATTGAGATTCTAAGGTGTTCTAGGCCCCTTGCGAGAGCTTGGGCTACACCAAGGCACAAAATCTTTCACACCTTAGAATGGTGCACCCCATGTCTTTATATATGGAGAAGCAGCATTGTATAAACTTTGAAAATGGCCGCCTAGTTACTGCTGAGGTGATGCCTACATGCTGCGTCCCCCACCCCCACAGCACCCCAAACACACAACCACACACACCCCCAAGGGTTGTGGGTGCAGCTGAGCACCTCCTATTTTCTCCACTCACTCAGGTCCTAGGTGTTGGTGTCACCATGGTGAAAATGTTTCGTTCGCACTAGGCCCTTTAAGGCCTTCTGAAAGTCTTGGTCCATAACAGACAGGGTATCAAGCACATAAAAATGGGAGCCAATCTCACAGCAAGAACATAATCTGTGAACTCTTATCTGTAAAGATGGGCTGAGCTGCAGTTAGAACCAAAGTTGCTTTGTCAAGTATCAAGGCTCATAATGGTTCTTCAAATCTTCTGTACTCTCCAGAGAACAAAGGTATAAAAATTTTTACAGGGAAATTAGGAAGAATCAAGTTTTTCTCTTTGCAATTTCGTCTTATCCCCATATAGCAAGGGTTATCAAATGTCCTAGTGAAAAATAACCACACATAATTAGAAGAAGGCAAGTCTACACCCTCCTGAATTAGTCCAGTCTAGTGGGAGCAAGTCTTAGCATTTATATCATTTTTTATATTGACAGAATATCCTCTGTTTAATCCTTTACATTTATGGATTAAGTACAGAATAATTATAAATCCATATGACAGATGGCAAAGTTGAAAAGCAGAAAGGAGATGTAACTTTGCCATGGATAACACAAGCAGTAAGAGGACAGCAAGGACCTGGACGCCAATGTGTTACCTGGAAAGCTTCATTGTTTTTCAACCACTTCCTATGTAATGCACAGCAGGGTTGCCCTCTCTGTGAGACTAGGAGAATATGCATCTGCATTTGCTGAGCATCACTCTGGGCCTCACAGAACTTTGAGAATATCACCCTAAAATGTGTCTGCTGGTTCTGAGCTGAACTGAATGCACTTGCAGCCATATGTTCACAGACAGTGGCGGCACATTCTTCTCCTGTTGTTCCTCTGTCTTTAGTAGCAGTCCAAGCTCAGGAACCTGTAATCCCATTTCAAATCTGCACTGTAGCAAGTTCAGGATCTCTCCTTCACCAGTCTTACGTGCATTCTCCACCGCTTTAAACCAAATAATAACCATTCCGTACAGACTGGGTCTGACTTCAACATTATTGCTTTTTCTCCTTTTTATTTATTTATCTATATTTTTAGAGCCATGACTACCTTAAATTGCTCTTCCCTCCAGCATCAGCAACGCCGTAAAATTTTCAGGGACAAGACTTTACTGCCTACCATTGCTTCTTGCTTTATTGTCAGCGGCAATTTTAATTCATTTCATTTCTGTGTCACCGTTCCTCCAACTTCTATCTTTGGCGCTACGTGGCCTCTTGAAGTTCAAAATTAATGTACAAACCTTGGCTTTAACAGAAAAAGTAATGTTCTCTGACTTTTCCCTATAACATTAACAGGGTCAGCTACAGCTAACCCCTGAATTCAGAAAAATAAAATTCTTTCCAAATGCCAGGGGACCCTTTACTGTCTTTATATCAATAATAGTGAGACAAGGATTATTGTTCATCAGACACAAATAAGGAAACAGAAAATTTTAGGAAGTGGATTGTTTTCCAAGACCTACCTTTAGTTACCTGTTTTATCGCTGCTTGCTTGGACCAGGTACTTAGGAGGTCTTAATCTCTTCAAGTTTCTCCTCTTTGCTCTTCTACCCCTGTAGAAAAATTGAGATACCACTACTGGCACGTATTTTCCACTCAGTGATGCTTAGAGTTTGAGCCCAATATGGGGAAAGATCGTACAAATTATTATGGCTGACAATGGATCTGAACTTGTGTTGAGCTGAGATGAACAAAATGCTCTCTGGAGAAAAGAAAAGTTCGCCTGTGTGAGTTAAATGAATTCTTCCACTGCTCTAGGGAGTGGTACGATAGTGTATTATATACTGATGCTTGAAAGAGCTTGTTGTCTTTAGTCCGTGTGTGGGTAACTTACCCTGACTTGAAACAGAACCCAGTTAATAATTTCCTTTTAAATTTTTACAGAAAAAAATAGCAATACAAGCAGTACTATGTTTTCATTTGAGTATCAATAAGTACCTTGTATGGGAGGCACAGAACAAGAGGTAGCCATTTCTTAGAGCCAAGATCTGCCCTTTGCTGCGCCCCACCACTTTCAACATCTACGGGATGACAGTTACTCGCGTTAGCAAATAAAATGAAAACTGGGGGCTAAGAAAAGGAGAAAGTGAGACTGAAAAACATAGACAGTCGCAGGTCCTCACCCCTGGGTTTCTGTTCTTTCTTTTATCTATATATAAGACAAATGCACTGGAAAGAAGGAAATCATACAGGGCTCTGGGGAAGGATAGAGAATTCTAAAATTGTTTTTATTTCTGGACAAATGACAGAGTGTCTGGGGAAAAAATAAAATATAGAATACATGAGTCATATAATTTATGGTATTCTGTGATACTTAAGTCACTGAAATACAGCTAAATAAATCAATCCATATCAAAACTAGGGTTTTTCCCAGAAAATTCAGCTGTATGACTCCTTTATCTCTGATCCATAGTTGAGGACAAAAATTTATCTGTCCTACCTACCTCTCTTTTCTTGCAGTAAATATATCAAACAAATAATCCTATTACAGTGATAATAGACCAGGCATTTTCCCAAGCATTTGGAAAATTGTAAATTAGTAATTGGTAGAATGACCAGTACTAGAAATTGCTAAAGTCTACAAGATTGACCCTTCTTTAGCCTGTAAGGAAATAGTTTCTTTTTTTCTAAACTCTGTAATTTCCATAGTGAAATTGAAATTCTAAGAAAAGCATGGTGGCATTTTTTCTGTGATCTTGTAGATGTTATTTTGCTAGACTCACTTTCTGAAGAAAACTTAACCCCTATTTAAAACATGTTAAAATTGTAGATTTCCCACTTCCTGTCACACTCATTTCAAAAGTGTGCCATTCCCACATATTACTGAAATTTTATACTGTTAGAAGTCTTTATTTAAAGATATTTAAATGTTCTTTTATGATTTTGCAGTCTTAACTTTAAAATAAAGTGGAGTAGAACAGGCTAGCAGCTATATGACATTTAGAATTTTTTTAATCACCGATAATCTTTGCACTAAAAGTAAACAAGTGTGAAGAATAGTTGGGATTAATCAATCAGGATTGTTGTGGCTAGTGGTGACATAAAACTCCAACTGAAATTATTTAAATTATAAAAAATTAATTATAGCAGATAACAAAAATTTGGCAGTAGGAAGTTCTGTGCTTCACAAATCAGAAGCCAACTCTGCCAGATTTCGCTGTAATTCTCTTGGTTTTTACTGATGGTCACACGATGGCTACAGCAGTCCTAAGTATCATGTCCTTGAAGAAAAAACATTAAATTAAAAAAAAAAAAAAACCAAGCGTTTGGGGCCAGAGAGATAGCTCATTGGCACGGTGCCTGTCTAGCAAGTACAAGGTCCTGAGCTTGATTCTCAGCTAAAACAAAAATAAAGGAATAAAATAAAAATCAAAAAACAAGCTTTTATTAGGTGCTCACTTGAGAACAAAGAAAAACTGGTTGTGGTATCAGCACACGATAATGAAATGATCGTAAATGGCTCCAACATTCATCCCTCCATTGACCCATGACGTAATTCAGAGCCCAATAATTGCGTAAACCTATTAAGAAGCAAGAGGGCAGGGGCTACTTTCTAAAGGAGGAAAGCTGTGAACGACAGGATGGTGCTCTAGGGCCTGTAACAGAAATTTCACCACGCCTGAGGAAGCATGGAGAAAGGGAGAGGAAAGAGGCTGTGAAAAGGACCGTAGGCGGCGTATTCTCCCTCAGAGAGAGACTCCCAACCCCGCCAAGACTCTGAAGGGAGGAGCTACTGAAATAGGGCTTCAGCCCCTAACTCCTCCCCCGCCTAGGTCTCCTCTACAGACCAAACCCAAGAGAAGCCAGGGAGCAGCTTCTTTCCCTTTCACAATATCTACTGTATCTTTCGGATTTTATTTAGTCTTTCAGGTTCTTACACTAGGAAGACAATACGGTATTTACACATGCGAGTCTGATTTATTTCACTTATGAGTATGGCCTCTAGTTGCATCCATTGACCTATAAATGCCTCTAGTTTATCTTTCTTTGTAACTGAGTAATACTTCATTGTATAAAAATACCACATCTTTTTATCTATTCCTCAGTTCATGGGCATTTGGGTTATTCTGAGTTTTAACTATGACAGCTGGGATGGGGGAGAGGAGAAATGAAGAAAGAAAAGAAAAAAGAAGAAAGAAGCTATTCAAAGTAGCTGAGATAATTGCACTACTAATTTCTATTGGTTTATTGAAAGGAACAATTATTGCTTAATTATTTGATTAATTTTGCATACCTATAACTGGTAATCTGATCAACTACACTGAAGAAAACAATATGCAATATAACAATCATTGTTAATTTCCTACCATCTTGTTTTGAAATTCTGTATCATTTTATTGGGTCGTTTCTTATTTTTTATTCTTTTAAAAGTGAATTTAAAAACTACAGAGAAAAGAGGCCGGGGGTAGCGGAGGCCACTGTCTCACCAGATAGCTCAGCCTCCCAGGCACCGAGCACAATGTAGCGTGGGAGGAGGCTGGAATATGGTGCAGGAAGGCAGGACAGGCACATCACAATCACCACTCACCATTCACTGAGCACTTACAGCGTGCCAAGGGGCACAGGTGATCCATATGTATGAAAACTAGTCTGGGTGGCAGCATTCAGTGGGGTAAACATACTCTTCACCACACACTCAGCAAAAGTGAAAGCAACGCTCTAAGTTAAGAACTTGTGAGAGGAAATTATGGGAGATGTGCCTGAGGATGGAGGGATGAAGTGTGGAGGCAGAGACGCCAAACACTCTGGACTTGAAGGAGCAGAAGGTCCCCTAAGCCTAGGAGGAGTACGGGTAGGAATTGCGGCTGGTTTTGTAAATAGTGAAGACCTACACCCACCTGAGCTTTGTCTTTCCAGAAGATGCAAGACCTTCAAGTGGAAAGGCTGTGTGCTATAATAGGTACACTATAGCCCTGAACTTGCCATGTAGCAGAGACCCCAAGCTCATGGCTGACTAATAACATACCCTTTCCTCTCTGAGTGTTACAGCAAAAATCAAAAGTCAGATTGATCTCCCCACGAGATCAAAGAACTCATTCAGAACAAATGGAGTTTTAATTAACTTTAGTTTAGAACCAGTGGGACCAGTCATTGCCCCCCATTCCTGAT
The DNA here is from genome assembly GCA_004027595.1 of Dinomys branickii. Classification (NCBI taxonomy): domain Eukaryota; kingdom Metazoa; phylum Chordata; class Mammalia; order Rodentia; family Dinomyidae; genus Dinomys; species Dinomys branickii. Next base: position 7,024 of record PVLD010003363.1, on the reverse strand, counting down.
CAGAGAATGTGGTCCTTAACTGCCTTTGTTCTCACCTTATATACACTTTTGGTTTCCATGGTAATAGGTTGGAATGTTTAGGCCTGGCCACAGTTGTTTTCCTTGCGCCATGTGACCAGGTCAGGCTCTGGCCACAGTGATATATACTTTAACAAATCAGACAAGGAGAAGAATTCCAAGACAAAGTCAGGACTGCAAAGTTAACTCTTTACAATACCTCCAGGATGTTTCTCAAGACACATTTTGAGGCTTGTCTATCTTAAAATGATGTGCTAAAAGTCGCCGTCCCTGACAAGAGGAACACGTGGACTTGGACAGTGAATGTCTAAAGAGTAGCCACAGTAGGATAAGAAGCTGAGCCACAACACTGTATGCGATTCTTCAAGTCTTAGGCAACATGGAGCTGGGGCTGGAGGCCGAGAATAGCAGATGTAAATGATGAGTGCACTCTCACCGCCCTGGTGAACGGCTACTCAGAGCAGTTTCAATTTTTATTTTTAAGAAATTACATGACATTTCTTATACCCAAGTGTGATAGAATGAAAGCAATACCTTCAGTACTTGGATCATCTACTTTATCAGATCAAATTTTTCAGTAAGAATTTCTATTTCTTTTCATTGATAGTGAAAGCAAGAGTTATAGAGTTCCAGAAACTTGTCTATAACCGTTCTCCCCAGCAGTGGCTGATTTAAGACTTGCCCAGGAGACAGTGTGCTCCGGAATCTCTTCTCTCAATCGCAGTTCTGCTTTTCACAGCACGGACTGAAACCGGGCCCTCTTTCCAGGCATCTGGGAGCATCCTGCAGAACATGCAAGGTAATCCTATTGGATAGTACTTCCTGCTACTAGGCTTTAAGTGAATAGTAACACACAGACTGTACTGAATCTTTGTAAACACCCCCCCACTTGCTCTCTGCATTTGAGTCCCGCAATATTGCTACCACATTACAGCTGCTACCACCACTTTTCACCATGTTCCAGGTGACAAGCCCAAGGCTTAAAACAAATAAGAAGAGGGAGGAAAACAAGAGGTGGAAGAACGGAGGAGAAAGGAAAAGAAAGGCTACCTAATCTGAGCCACCAGGACAAGACTCACAATCTTTGATTCCTGGTTCTGTATTCTAAACTCTCTGCTTTAAATACATAATGTTTTAAAAAGCAGAACGCAAAACATTGGTTTGTCCTTCTTCAAGCACAGACAATGATCCAGTGTCCGTGCAGTGAGACTGCAAAGGCAAGGCATGCTGCGTGTCTCGGAGCAGAATGCAGAGGACTGCTGATGGAAGCAGGAGAGAGTGGGTGAGTGTCAGACAAGGATCAGTGACTCTTTGAGGATCACTTGGCTTTTCAGTACAGATCAAAATCCTTGGAACAAGCTGTTAATATGCCACATGTCAGATTTCTCTTCAATTCCATCAACAATATCAATGGGGTAGCGAATCTTGCTGTCCTACAAGGACAGCAAGCTCAGCCTTAACTACTTTATCTGTGACCTAAGACTTCCCTCAAGGCCATATGATTAAACCAAGGAATGCTGTATTCTCTTCTTCTCTGTGCTTTTTCTTCTTGGATTAATGATCTTGATGGATGTCATATTAACTCCCCCAGTTTTCCAAAAGTCAAATTTGACTATCCACCCTTAAAAATTATTTTCCATGACCCTCAGAGTTACCGTTACTATCAGGTCTGCTTTATGTTGGAAGTGCCCCTTAAATCAGACCCTTCTTATTTTTTTCCCCATTATTGTAATCCCTTAGTCCAGGCCTATATATTTCTCTTGCCAGACTCTGCTCCCGTCATCGGTAATGTCTCCCACTCTGATTTAGTAAATATGCTTCTACTAAAGTTATCTAATGAAGGAAGTTTTGATCACATCCCATCTTTTGATTAAAATTTAATCAGTTACATTCACCTATTTGCTAACCACTTACCAGTCCAATTTTTAAAATTCAAAATCCCTGAAAACATTGCATATCTCTGTTAGTTTTCATTAGATAATATACCAGGAAATATAAAAGGCACAATTGTATAAAACTTATTCAATATGAGAACTGACTGGTTAAAATGAAACCTGCCAGAGTGACATAAGCAAATTACCCCAGTGACCCACAGGGTGAACTCTTACGGAGCTAAACCCAATTCCTTAGCTAGGCTCATGAAGCCTTTATCATATGCTTTTCATTTTTCTCACCAGCACAATGCCTTCTAATTTCCCTCTTTGGCCTTTTTAACATTACTAAAGCTCTCTTAATTCCCAATTTATAACACTATGCTTTTGCCTAGTCTATTTCCTTTGACATCACTTCCCTCTCTGCCTTAAATTCTCCAAAGTACCCTTTGCAATAAGCTGAAATATTATCTCCCTCGCAAATATTTCCCTAACTGCTTAAGGATAGCTAGTCAGTGTGTGGCAGTCAGTGCTGTGACAAGTGCTGTTCCACTTTGGCATGAAGCTGGGTAGCAGCTGGAGCTTAAGCTGTGTTCATCATAAGATCAAGCTATATCTAACAAGGCCGGCAGCCTGGACAGATCTTCAGAAGCATTGTGCACCAGGTATCTTGCAAGTGTCAGGGCAAGGCTTTGACCAAATCTAGTTTTGTGGGAAAGGATGTTGTAAGTACCATATTGGGCCTATTTCTCAGATTTGTTTTCCTGTTCCAAAACAACCCTAAACTGCTAACTGAATTCTCAGAAATGGGGACTGCCAATAAGAAAATACTAAAAGAACTATCTCATTGACAGTTCTCTGGATCACAAAAACAGGCTCACAGATGGTTTGAGCATAGCCAGGACAAGCAAAAGATACTTTCCTTAGCATTATATAGCAGTAGCTCCATGATTATATGGATTCACTGAACTAGTTCTACACAGTTAGATGCAGATTTAGAATTTTTCACTACCTGACCCGCTCAGTGGGAGGGAGTGGAAGAAATGAGAAAGGCTACAGAAACTCATCCTTTGTAGCTATGGGGTAATAAGAGGTTTTAGCAGCAGGTACCCTTAAAGAGGGCTAAGGAAAGGAAAGCACATGGTAAATGCCATATGGTACTTTAAAAACCATACTAATGGAGCTAAATGAAATATAGTTCAATGTCTTTCAACTATTCATTTAATAGTTATTCATTGGGGTCCACTGTGTGCACACCCCATGCCAAGAGCATGGCAGAGAATGAGAAAAGTATAGAAAAGTGAACGTAGACTATAAACCAGTCTGCAAATAAAAGGAAAAGTCATTTCGGATATCAATAAGTACAAAGAAAAAGTAAAACAAGCAACTGTGGTGGAAAGCTGGGGTCAGGTTATGCCTCATAAAGAGCTGTCACTTCAACTAGAACCTGAAAATCAGCCTGGTGGAGGTCCTGGGGGAGCAACACTCCAGATAAATGCTAAGCCAGCGCACAGGCCTCGAGACAGTAATAGGCTTGGCATTTTAAGGACCTGGGAGAAGGTCATAGTGGAGACCACAGTGGGTGAGCAAGTGAGAGGGTGGTAGGAGGTGACTCATGAAGTTAAATAAGCACTGAGTCATCTAGGAACTTGTAAGCTATGTTCAGTAGTTTGTATTTATTCTCTGTGTAATGGGAAACTGTTGGATGGTTTTAACTAGAAATTGACACACCCCAAGTTTTTTTTTTTGCTTCACCATGATGGCTCTATAGAGGACAGAATGGTGAGGATGTGGCAAGAGTACGCGGGGGGAGGTCACCACTGCAGTGTTCCAGGCAAATGATAGTGAGTGTCATGATCTGGGGTTATTTTGCAAGGCAAACAATATAATACAGGACACATATTTTATAAGATTATTTATAATAGTTACCCAAAGAATCATATACAAGAGAGTACAGGAAATCTGTTCACATGCTAAAGAGTAAAGAATCCAGCTGAGGGCCTGGATCCCATGATAATGTATTGCATGAGTCCAGCTGAAGACCTAGAGCTCATACTTCCCACAAATCCCACTGGAGTCCCAGAGCCCACAACAACATCTCACCCAGGCCTGTTTAATGGATCTGTGCTGGGAAGGCCCAAAGGCCAATGGTGAAAGCTAGAAAGTCTGTGCCAGCAGGATGACAGATCTGAGCTAGCAGGTTGAGGGATCTGCACTGGGGTCAGGAAGTGACAAGGTAAGAACCAGAGCTTCCCTGAAAGGTACCACAACCATCCTCAGCAACAGTGTGAGGTCCCGAGCTCCTCCGATGATCAGGGCAGCCAAATTCCTATCAAGAAAGCCAATGTGACAATCTTCTCCAGGAGACTGGCAGTGTACCATCTTCCCCTCCGAAGCCAGGAAGCAATGCTCTGAATGAGTATCAGAGCTCCCCCAAAGTGAACTGAAGCTATTTTCAGTGCCAACAAGGTCCCATGCTCCTCAGAGGGTGGAAACAGCCAAGCTCATCAGGAAAGTCATCATGACGAGCTCCTCCAACAGAACCAACAGCTCCTTACAGCTTCTATCAGCTCCCCACCGCCTCTCTTCTCCAATTCTGCCTCCTATGCTGCTGGCAACAGTCTTTAGGTGGTCCTCCCACACCCAACACCACACTTACACATTTCAACTGCGTGTTACAAGTTGACCACCAGTTGTCAAATCACCACAATGGGTACTCAGAGGTAAGCAGTATCAGTGAAAAGATCTGGGCCAGCATGGAATGTGTTTTGCAGATACAGTAGACAGGAGTTGCTGACATGTTGAATGTGGGAGTGGAGAAGAGAACAGATCTAGGAAACACTCCAAGGTTTATGGCTAGAGCAACTCTTAGAGAAACGACAGCTTATTGAAAAGGGGAGAACTGGGACAAAATGATCTTACAGAAATTTGCTAGAGATGTCACTACACAACTGGATACAAAAGTCTGGAGGTCAGGAGGAGGTCATGACTAAAGTTTAAGAACCATCAGAAGATTGGCGTGGTCAAAGTAACAGAAGCAATTCCAGAAATGAGTGAGTGAGGGTTGAGGAAAAATTGAGCTCCCACAGCTCTGGCAGAGCATTGTTAGATGGTATTTATATTTCTTAGAAACCCTGAATAGAAGGATGCTTATCAAGACTGGAGTGAACTGTATAAGGCACTGAGGTCAAAGGACAAATATGTGAAGCCAGAAAAACTTCTCAAATCTATGTTGATCTTTTCTTCTTCCTCTTGTCATTCTGCTCACCTGTGAAACCTGTGATTTTCTTTTTCTGATACTGGGGACTGAATTCAGGGCCTGCACACTGAATTATGTCCCTAGCCCTATTTTAGTTTTCATTTTAAGATAGAGTATCACTAAGTCACTACATTTCCTGGGCTGGGATTGAACTTGCCATCCCCGTGGCTCAGCTAAGACTGTAGGCATGGCCCAGGACTTTATGACTACAAAATGTATTCCCTGGCTTTCGTGGAAGATGCACCACTGTGTGATTCCTTTTCATCTTGAAACTCCTGCAGTGTCCCCTTCTGTGATTATAGTACTATGGGTGTAGAGTTGGAAAGCATCAGTATCTCTTTATTTAATGAGCAGTATCTATGTAATTTGAGAAATACACATAAAGAATGGCAACATGTTTTATTATAGAACTAGATTCTAGAACTAAAAAATAAAATTTCAATAATGAAAAGTAATCTCTGAAAATTTCTTAAATTGTTTATATAAGGCAGGATGCATGGCTTTCTGAGAATGGCAATATCAACCCTATCTTGATACAAATCTCTCAGTAACTCTTAAGTAGCCTGGTTTTGCTCCAACATTAATATAGCCTCCTCCTGTCGAGTGTCAGATTGAATCCAAAAATACCAGCAGGTAGAACTGAAGTTTGAATCTTTGAATGTATGTATGAAATTCCACATTGTATCTGGTACTGGTCTAAGCATCTCCACAACCATATATCCAGATTGTTAAACAGGCTTTTCCAGGAGGAATAGAGGGAGATTTATGAACTAGAATTTTTTTTTTTAAATAAAAGTACAAAAACATATTAACAAAGAGACACCAACTAGCATAAAAAAGAGTACAATCACAACTGATCTATAGACATGGTGATATGGTCTCAACAGTGGTTATTGCTTTATCCATTGATATCTTCAAAGTATAAATATATGAACCCATATACAAACATGCAAAATTGGTCAGACAATTAATCCTCTCAACAACAGAAAAACACAAAAACCAAAAATCCAAAGACAGAAAACAAAACAGGCAAACAACAACAAAAACAACAACAAAACCACCAATAGTTGCTGCTTTGCATATTGATATCTTTGAAGTGTGTGTCCAAGATAACACATACAGACATATAATATTGATTAAATAACCCGTCATCAATTATTCCTTAGCATTAAGTGATATAATACAATAGTAGAACCATGTTAGCCCTGCTGCGTATATGTATATTCATATATACATACATACATTTTTGTCTCTTTCTTTTCTCCTTTCCCTCGTCTCATCTGTTCTTTGTTTTTGAACAGATTTCCTTCATGTCTCTTAGTTTATATTCCCACGCTCAGGTTCTTACACCAGTGATACAATACGTTGCCTGCACGTTTCGCTGATTTATTTCACTTATGAGTATGGACTCCAGTTTTGACCACTTGCCTACAAAGTCCCCAAAACTGTCTTTATAGCTGAATAATATTCCATTATATAAAAATGCCACGATTTTTTAATCCAGTCTTCTGTGGATGGACACTTGGGTTGCTTCCACACTTTAGCTATTACAAATTGTGCTGCTATAAACATGGGCGCACATGTATCAGAGTGATATGATGTTTTCAGATCTTCTGAGAAAATACCCAGAAGAGGAATAGCTGGTTTGAATGGAACCTCTAGACCTAGTTTGCTGAAAAATCTCCAAACGGCTCTCCACACTGGTTGCACCAGTCTGCATTCCCACCAGCAGTGTAATAGAGTCCCTATTTCTCCACAGCCTCGCCAGCATCTGTTATTGGATGACTTTTTCATACTGGCCAGTCTTACTGGGGTGAGATGAAATCTCGATGTTGTTTTTATTTGCATTTCTCGAATGACTAAGGATGTGGAACAT